>JAPDDL010000403.1:0-121989 GCA_027422435.1 Schizopygopsis pylzovi
TTGACGGGGGTCTCAGCCCTCAGCCCACAACACAAGTCATTCTTAGACAAGAAGTGTCTATTGCCCATGGCACAGTTTTACGGTATCACTGAAGAAAATTTAAACGCAGAGATGCACCAAGTCCGGCGTCTGCTTGAAAGAAAAACAAATCAAGGACACTCGATTAAAAACACTTCTGAATTGCTGTTACTTATGGAACCATATAAAGATGCATTTATGGACTTGCACAAACTCATCTTGATATCCCTGACACTTCCTGTGACATCTGTCATGTGAGAGATCTTTCTCTTGTCTCCGACGCTTGAAAACATATCTGAGAAGCAACTGTGGGGACGCCCGGAACAGCGACTTGGCACTCTTGGCCATCAATACAAGAAGAGCGAAGGCTTTGGAAGTTCAGCGCATCATTGATGCTTTTGCCGCCAACCACAACAACCGTCGCATTGTCCTAGTTTGAGATTGTAAATAGTAAGTGATCGTTGTCAAAGCTTTTTTGAATACTGATATTTCCACAGTGCTATGGGTGCATTTTGATATTGCCCTTGAACAATGTTGTTCAATGAATGTCAATATGCAAAATCTTCAAGAATATTTGATTGAATGCTGAATATTGTGCTTGTTTAATTTAATAAAATAAAATCTCTTAGATTGTGATTAATAAAATAATTTAATATAAAAAATTGAGTAGCCAAGTTTTGCTCATATTTGTTGATAGTAGACCGATTAATAATGTATGTAGATAGATAGATAGATAGATAGATAGATAGATAGATGGATATAGATAGATACATAGATAACAAAAGATTGGCTTTTTACTCCTCAAATAAAATGTTAAAACAGGTCTATAATTATACAATGAATTATAGACCTATTATTAACACTGCAGTCATCAATAAAAATCAACGAAATAATAAGCTTTAGCCTATTTTAAGCACTGACTTTAAAAAAAACAACCTGTTTAACACGAAATAGCGGCATTTCTTCTCTTTTCTTCACTATGTACAGGCCACGAGAAATATTAAGGGAATAAATTAAAACAGCTAGGTATACCGTTATCAGTATATGTTGAAATAGATTCGTCTCTGAGAGAATATGCCGAAAGCTTCGTCATTACTCCGTTATTCCGTTTTTACTTTCACTTTCTCTAATTTACTGAGATTAAGACGTTCACCGGCATACCTCTTGGGCAAAATTTTCACGTTGCTGATGTAATATCCATTGGCTCGCCTTCACGGTTTAAAACAGAAATATTTCCAAGTTTGCGACATTAACATGTATATATAAAATTGCGCAGCTCCCCTGGTCAGTGATCTAGCACCCCCTCAGCACCTGCCTTCAAAATTCGCTGGCGCCGCCCCTGTTCCTGATCTACCAAAGACGCACAGTCCAGTTTCTCAGTGATCAAACTCCGTAAAAACTCACGACAGCAAAAAAAACTCGATCCACAGCACAAGCTCGGTCCAGCTTCTCTTCAGCTCACTTCGACGCTTGTCTAATGCTGTTCAGATATCGCTCTCTCGATCGCTCGCCACAGCTCACTTCTTTTTCTCTTTTTCTCCTCTTGCGCTTCTCTCGCTCACATTCTTTTCCGGTTCCCGTAAAAAAACATAGAGATCTGCGTGGGACTGTTTGAGAGCTGTATATTATATCTGCTAGCCTGCTCTGAGCATCGTTGCACATGCTGTGCTCAGACCCTGCAAATAAAACGAAGCACTGGTTCATGTGTGCAGCGAGCGCATAACGGTCAGAGTGCAGGCTGTACCGGTGCTCGATAAGAATAAAGTGCAGATATACTGTTCTGAAAGGACGTCGGCAACGGGATAATGTTAGACTGCCCGCTCCCCTTCAAATTGCACCAGAGTTACCGACCGTTACCGCGTTGTATTCGGGAAATTAATCCCGCGGCTCAAGAAATCTGGTCGGGACAAACGCAGCAATGCAGACCTAGACTGCTGTGATGCACGGCTCTCGGTTGATCGGTGTGTTGCATTGAGCAGCAGCGTTCAGTTTTAATTGTAGTGTCCTCTAACTGAACAAAATTATTTTTATTACTATAAAAAATCTAAACTACGGTGAGGGACGGTGCCGCGGTGGGCAAGTGTAACGGTGTTGCGGCTTAACACCGGTATAACCGTCATCACCGTCTACCACGGCAAGCCTAATATATATATGTTTTTTTTTAAAGACTCAAGCAATGAACATTTTGTCAGAACTACTAGTAAATTAGGTTATTTTGTGAGAGAATCGTGATCTCCAATTTAAAAAAAAAATGATTCTCAATTTATCCAGAATCGTGCAGCTCTAGTTTACATGTTGTTTATTAGCCTACTGCATATTATTCCTAAAAAAATAAGTTTAATTTCTTAAATTATTAGTTGATTTCAAAATGCACCTACATTTTTTGCATTTTGTGTTTTTCAGTTGAATGAAAGACTATTTTTCCCTATATTTCATCATTGAGGATAAAAGAAAAAGTATAAAATCTCATCTGGTCTCGTGGGATAAGTGTCTCGTCACACCCCTAATGGCCAGTACGTGTCTCGTCTCACCCCTAATGGCCAGTACGCGTCTCGTCACACCCCTAATGGCCAGTACGTGTCTCGTCACACCCCTAATGGCCAGTACGTGTCTCGTCACACCCCTAATGGCCAGTACGTGTCTCGTCTCACCCCTAATGGCCAGTACGTGTCTCGTCTCACCCCTAATGGCCAGTATGTGTCTCGTCTCACCCCTAATGGCCAGTACGTGTCTCGTCTCACCCCTAATGGCCAGTACGTGTCTCGTCACACCCCTAATGGCCAGTACGTGTCTCGTCACACCCCTAATGGCCAGTACGTGTCTCGTCTCACCCCTAATGGCCAGTACGTGTCTCGTCTCACCCCTAATGGCCAGTACGTGTCTCGTCTCACCCCTAATGGCCAGTACGTGTCTCGTCTCACCCCTAATGGCCAGTACGTGTCTCGTCTCACCCCTAATGGCCAGTACGTGTCTCGTCTCACCCCTAATGGCCCGTACGTGTCTCATCTCACCCCTAATGGCCAGTACGTGTCGTGTAGATGGATACAATTATGTAAATAAATGTGACTATTTAAAACTGAGTACAATTTATGTGGATCTATTGAACTGGGTTATATTAAGTGCTGATTGTGTCAGTTGTTTTAGATTAAAATGAGGTATTATTTAATTACCCCTCTCAAATGTGGCACTTCTGCTTTGCTGGGTCTCATAAACATCATCTTTTACCGTCCCTTCAATAATAAGACTTGAGTTCAGAGTCAGTCTGTGTTGAATCTGATGCCTTTATTTAAGGTTTGTACCGTTATCAAAAGTGTAAATTAATTGCTGACATATAAAGTTTAATTTAAAGTGTTTAATGTGAGCTGAAAACCAGAAACAAAACAGTTTATTGTTATTTTGCATTATTTAATCACATCCTCGCTGTAATATGTTCTGTGAATATCTGTTTATGCACATTTCTCATTTCCATTTTGTTACAGATTCTCTAATCAGAGTGAAAGTGTTGTAAGCAGATTTCTTCTGAGTCTCCTCATTAAAGCAGCAGAGATTGAGACACAGACAGGAGAGCAGATGCTGAAACTGTTAACATCAGTCTGCACTGAAATATTTGATGATACTGATTTCCTGCTGGATCTTTGCTCTCATGTGAAGAACTACGAGACTCAAACAGGCAGGAGTTATCTTCCAGCATTACAGTCAGTTTTCCAGTCACCTGATGTCTGGATCATAAATCTCTCAGAGAGAAAGATCTCCGTCCTCCTGGAAGTGCTGAAGCTCCAGACAGAGAAGAAAACAGTAGAGCTGATCAGATGTTCAGAGGAAGAGAGAGAAGTGATGAGTTTCCTTCAGTGTCTGCCCTACATCTCTCAGCTGAGGTGAGAAAATCTCTGTCTACTTACAGTTATTGTGAAATATGATTTCTTCATAAGCTGGAGCATGTTTTCTGGTCTTAATGAGTGTCTTTAGATTAGAGTCTGTGTTGTGTTTCAGTGTTAGCTATAGAGGTTCAAGGTTCAAGGTTTCTTTATTTGTCACATAATAGTTATACAGGGTATAATTAGAAGTGAAATGTAATCGAATCAGGTCCGCTCAGTGGACAGTGCAAAATAATAAGAATACAAATTATATAAAGTAACATAACACAAGGGCATACATATGGTAAGAAAAAGGAGAAATAAGAGTAAAATGTGCAATGAAATAAAAAAAGTGCAAAACAATAAGATGTGCAAAAAACAATAAGATGTGCAAAAGACAATAAGATGTGCAAAAAAGATGTGCAAAAAAACAACAAGATGTGCAAAAAAAACAATAAGATGTACAAAAAAGAAAAAAAAACAGTGTACTGGGACTTAATAAATAGTAATGTGAATAAGAGGGATGTGCAGACGGGTTGTTCATGGTATTGTACATAGAGCAGCAATGATGAGAATGTGATGATATTTACAGTTAACAATGGGTCTTGTCTTGTGAGTGTTTATGAAACAGAGTTTGTGTTTAGGAGCCTGATGGCCTGAGGGAAGAAGCTCTTCCTCAGTCTTTCAGTCTTTGCCATCATGCTCCTGAAGCGCCTGCCAGATGGCAGTAAACAGAAAAGGTGGTTACCGGGGTGATTCGAGTCCTTGATGATTTTAGCAGCTCTGCTTCTGCAGCGTTTGAGGTAGATGTGCTGCAGAGAGGGGAGAGCAGACCCTGAGATGCGCTCAGCTAAGCGCACGACTCTCTGTAGGGCTTTGCAGTCCTGGTTTGTGGCATTATTATACCACACTGAGATGCACTGAGTCAGAACACTTTCTATGGCCCCTGAATAGAAAGTTTTCAGGATAGCTGGTGAGACCCTGAATTTCCTCAGCTGTCGCAGATGGTACAGCCTTTGCCTGGCTTTCTTAACCTGTGTTTGAATGTGTGTAGTCCAAGTCAGGTCCTCGGAGATGTTTACACCGAGGTACTTGAAGCTACTCACCCTCTCCACAGGGGTCCCACTGATCATAAGAGGAGTGTAGGGCTGCTGCTGTCTCTTCCTGAAGTCCACGATCAGCTCCTTAGTTTTGCTCACGTTCAGAGAGAGACAGTTGTCCTGGCACCATGATGTGAGTCTCTCCACCTCATCCAAGTATGCGGCCTCGTCGTCGTTGTTGATGAGGCCCAGAACCACAGTATCATCCGCAAATTTGACAATAGAGGTGGAGCTGTGAGAGGACACGCAGTCGTGGGTGTATAGAGAGTATAGCAGGGGGCTCAGGACACAGTCCTGTGGGGCTCCTATGTTCAGGGTGATGGAGTTGGAGGTGAACTGGCCGACTTTCACCACTTGTGGTCTGGCGGTGAGGAAATCTTGAATCCAGTCACAAAGTGAAATGTTTAGGCCGAGGTCTGAGAGTTTAACAGTCAGCTTGGTGGGGACTATAGTGTTGAAAGCTGAGCTATAGTCTATGAATAGCAGCCTGACATAGTTGCCATTTTTGCTGTCGATGTGAGTGAGGGAGGAGTGCAGTACCTGAGAGATGGCATCATCAGTAGACCTATTTGGCCGGTAGGCAAACTGAAGAGGGTCCAAGGTAGCAGGGATGGAGGAGCAAATGTGTTTCTTTAAAAGTCTCTCAAAAACCTTCATGACTGTCGATGTGAGGGCAACTGGACGATAGTCATTCAGGCAAGAGGGTTTACTGTTCTTAGGCACAGGGATTATGACAGATTTTTTAAAGGAGGTGGGAACAACAGAGGTAGCAAGGGACTCATTAAATATGGAAGTAAACAAACCAGCAAGCTGATCAGCACAGGACCTCAGAACGTGGCCAGTAATCCCATCAGGTCCTGCTGCTTTCCTGACGTTCACTCTCTTTAGTTCCCTCCGAACGTCATCCTCTGAAAAGGTGATTACATGATCATTGCTGTTCTGTCTGCTGCTTCCTGACGGGCTGTTCGGCAGATTAGCGCCGCCATTGCAGTCAAAGCGACCGTAGAAGGTGTTTAGCTCTTCGGCCTGCAGCGGATCTGCTCTCACCTCTGGGGAGGATTTATTTCCAGAGGAACAGATGGTCTTCAGTCCCTGCCACATGCGTCGAGAGTCATTGAGCTGGAAATGTGACTCAATTTTCTCACTGTACCGGCGCTTAGCGGCTCGTATTGCACGCCGGAGAGCGTAGCACGATGTTTTGTACTCGCTCATGTTTCCTGACAACAGACCGGCATTGTATGCGGCAGTGCGATGGTTAACCGTATCACGGATTGATCTGTCCACCCACGGGTTCTGATTAGTAAATGTCCTTATTGTTACCGTTGCAGTGGCTTGCTCGGTTAGCGTGTTTACGAAGCTTACTGCTACATCCGTGAATTCGCTGACGTCAGATGAACTCGCCCGGAACATGTCCCGGTCGACGTCATCAAGAGACGCCTGTAGCATAGCTTCAGAGTGGGGGGACCAACGCGTCACTTTCCTCTCCACCGGCGGATCGCGAGCGATCTTTTGTTTGTATTCCGGCGTGAGAAAGATGGCGACATGATCTGATTTGCCAAAAGCCGGCAGTGAGTGGGCTTTGTAGGCGTTATTGAGCGGAGTGTAGCAGTGATCCAGTGTATTCAGTCCTCTGGTTGGACAGGATATATGTTGATGAAAGTTCGGCAGGACTTTCTTGAGGTTGGCCTTGTTAAAGTCCCCAGCGATGATACAAGCAGCGTCGGGATGTTTGTTGACATATCCGCTGATTTCATCGTGGAGATTGGACAAAGCCACGCTAGTGTCTGCTTGTGGAGGAATATAAACGGCAGACACGAGGATCGATGTAAATTCCCGGGGCAGATAGAAGGGGTGGCAGATAATGGAGAGATGCTCCAGATGAGGCGAACAGGAACGCGACAGAATGGAGATATTCCTGGGGTCACACCATTTCTTGTTAATAAAGAAACACACTCCACCACCTTTGTTTTTTCCGGCCTCGGCTGATCTGTCCATCCGTAAAACAGAGAAGTTATCAGACGGCGTTACAGCGGTGTCCGGGACCAAGGGCGTGAGCCACGTTTCAGTCAAACAAAAGATGTTGCAGTCTCTAATGTCCCGTTGGAAACTAATCCTGGCTCTAAGATCGTCCATCTTATTCTCCAAGGATTGGACATTAGCGAGCAGAATACTTGGTAGAGGAGGGCAGTGAGCCCTTTCCCTCAGTCTGTTGCGTATTCCAGCATGTCTCCCGCGGTGTTTCCTTCGCCTCCTGCGGTTGTTCAGGTGGTCGTTGTTCAACTCGGTGCTCCGAAGTATCTCCAATGGCCACGCTGGATCCGCGGATAAAGTATCCTTAATCAGGTTAGTGTAGCGTTGTCCAATGTCCAAAAGTGTTCTTCTGTCGTACATAATCATTGCAGACGATACACGTATCAAAAGAGAAGTAAAAAAAATAAAAAATAGGTAAAGAAACACACATAAAAGCACAATTCTGAGCGAAGCTAATTCACAGGCGACTGAACTCAGCAGCGCCACCAGAGTGATGCTTTCTGACCATTCACTGCATCTGATCTCATTTCTGTGTCCGCGGCTAAATCTAAGAGCAGTTTTTGTGCAGGGTGAGATACAGCTGGCCATCAGAGTCAATACTCATCATATCTGTAGATGTTTGAACACAAATTATGGGTGTATTTATGGGGTGTCCTTATAGATTCAACCATCAGATGCTACCAGAGTACATGTGCTAAATGATGTATCTGATAATAACAGATAACTGTTAACACTAGTCATGATGATGTGTGTCAGTCATCAATATGAGATTATATTCATATTCTCTGACATTTAATTGAGGAGTTTTCAAAGTTAGTTTTACGTTTGACATTCATTAAACATTCGGTTTCATAAGAATTAAACTCTTAACGCCGGTTATGTTTTGAGCAGTAACTAACTTAGATAAACATAAATATATGCCCTTTACATTGCACAAGGCTTTATTTCTAGGGAATAAAATAATAAAAATTAACCATATAAATTAAATAAACAATTTAACTACATTATATTATAAAACCAATACTAAAATGTTCAGAAATACATCCCTGTTATTGTTTTTTGGAATTAGCATTTTATAAAAATTGTACAACTTTTTATTCGTGCAATAATATTTAAAGGCATCAAACAAACTGAAAATCTCTAAATAATATGTATTCCCTATAATGCACACAAAGAAAGAAAGGAAAGAATAAAAATAACAGTAAATAATAACAAGAAAAGAGAGGGAAAATAAAAATAATAACTAATAAGAAAGAAAGAAAGAATTACAGGCCAGTGATAATAGAAATGCAGATTATGGCGCATACACAGTTCTGTTTGGGACTGACAGCACTTACAGGTGAGAGACTTGAAAGGCTTTATTAATTCAGTAGATTAAAACATCTGCTTGAATACATATCTGTATATGAATGAACAGCTGAAGTCATTATCGCGTTCAGGACACGAGAGAGACAGAATCAAAAATGGCGTCATAACACCGGGAAGTTTTATCACAGCTGAGCCCGTTTTTAAATAAATGCTCCCAGTCGAGGCTTATCCTGTCCATCACACATTAAACAACTAACAATGATTTTAAACGCTTTGTTGGCGAGTGCAGAGAGCGTGTTTGGTGCGCGCGTCTGAGAGCTCGCGATCGCGTTCACACTCGTCACAGCACTGACGCAGCTCCGGTTTAAGATGAACGGGGATCATTTCTCCTTCTCCGTCTCTGTGGGTGCATTAAGCCCATCATGATTATATCGGAAACTCAATGTCCCGTGCGGAAAAGAATGAACGGTGCCCTGAATGCAGGGGCGCCGTTATGGGGGATGCAGAGTATGCTGGGCATAAGGGCCCAGGAAGCTAGGGGGCCCCAAAATCACAACCAGGGCACCAGGACGCCCAGCTTCATTTCAAACAAACGGTGTTTTATGTAATCGTTGACACCATAAGCAGTGAACTCAACACAAGATTTGAAAATCTAGGGCAGATTTCAGATAAATTTTGTTTAATTTTGCAAATGACTGAAATGTCAAAGGAGGATTTAGAAGCACGACCTAATTCAATTAGTCTGTAGGGCAAGTGACCTTCTATGTGCATGCAAAACCGCAATTGAAAAACGTAACTTCATTCTTCAGAGAAACCTTGATTCATTATTCCAGAATTTGGTTGTTGCATTAAGAGTGTTCATTACCATGCCTGTACAGTGGCCTCTGCATAGAGGTCATCCAGTAAAACTTATAAACACTTAGCCTATCTGCGATCTACAATGGACCAAGACCGATCCGTGCATCTGGCACTCATATCAATAGAGCACGCAGTTGCACGATCCACACCCTTTGATGAAATGTTAGAAAAATGGGCATGAAAACAAGACGTGTTCAAATTAAATTGTGTGTTACCTTTATATCTGAAAAGTTTTGGAGAAGAAACTCTTAATTTTGCTGGCTACCAGTTCTTTTTAATGTAGCCATAATACTGCAGAGTTAAAACTTCTGTTCTGCTATTCTTGTTGTGGTGTTTATAGCCGCTTTTATGGGTTTTTAAATGTATTTATTGTTAGATTGTAATATCGTACTAATAATAGAAAGGAAACCTGTTACAAATCATTTTAACAGTAAAAAAATTTTTTTGTGATGATGATTAAAAAACAATGAAATAAATAATAAGGGTTGTATAGAAGACTAGTTAAAACTGCACGCATGGTTAGATTTGTATTAAAGTTAGCTAAAACTGAAACTAAAATTAAAACCTTAAAAACATTTTCGTTACTTGAAATTAAATATTTCAATATTATTTGAAATAATATAAATGTTAAGTAATAAAACATTTCATTTTCTTATTCGGTGTCTTTCAATTTCTTATTAAATGTTAAACACACACGGACGCACACACACATTTCATGAAGAAGGGGGCCTACATTTCTGTCTTGCATACCCCCTTTAAAACTCTTCATGGAGCCCCTGTGTGTGTGTGTGTGCGTGTGTGCGCGCGATCGCTCAGAGACACGCACACCAAACACGCTCTCTGGACTCGCTAACAAAGCGTTTAAAGTCATTGTTAGTTGTTTAACTGTGTGATAGATGGGACAAGCCTCGACTGTCAGCTGTGATAAAACTTCCCGGTGTTATGACGCCATTATTTATTCTGTCGCTCTCGTGTCCTGAATGCGGTTATGACTTCAGCTGTTCATTCATATATGTACATTATGTACTGATAGTTTAACTAAAGAATTCATCAACTTATGAGAAAATAATAAATATATTAATTGAAAAATAATCGATAGATTAGTCGACAATAAAAATAATCGTTAGCTGCAGCCCTACAGACATTTAGCCCTACAGCAGATTTAAATAACAGAAGTACTGGGATACAAGTTTATAGTTTGTGTATAAACACTAATTGTCTACAGTAGCGATCAAAAGGAAAGTATCGTAACACTTGTATTGTAATGTTTATCATCTTCCACTAGGATGTGGAGACAACCGTTTAAAACATGTATTTGACATTGAATCATTCATTCAGTGAAACAAGTCTTTATGAAGTGAGACACTGACTCCTTTTATTTATTAATTTTTGTTCAAATGAATATATATATATATTTATTTTTAAAGACTCAAGCAATGAACATTTTGTCAGAACTACTAGTAAATTAGGTTATTTTGTGAGAGAATCGTGATCTCCAATTTATTAAAAAAACTGATTCTCAATTTATCCAGAATCGTGCAGCTCTAGTTTACATGTTGTTTATTAGCCTACTGCATATTATTCATTAAAAAATAAGATTAATTTCATAAATTATTAGTTGATTTCAAAATGCACCTACATTTTTGCATTTTGTGTTTTTCAGTGGAATGAAAGACTATTTTTCCCTATATTTCATCATTGAGGATAAAAAAAAAGTATAAAATCTCGTCTGGTCTCGTGGGATAAGTGTCTCGTCTCACCCCTAATGGCCAGTACGTGTCTCGTCTCACCCCTAATGGTCAGTACGTGTCTCGTCTCACCCCTAATGGCCAGTACGTGTCTCGTCTCACCCCTAATGGCCAGTACGTGTCTCGTCTCACCCCTAATGGTCAGTACGTGTCTCGTCTCACCCCTAATGGCCAGTACGTGTCTCGTCTCACCCCTAATGGCCAGTACGTGTCTCGTCTCACCCCTAATGGCCAGTACGTGTCTCGTCTCACCCCTAATGGCCAGTACGTGTCTCGTCACACCCCTAATGGCCAGTACGTGTCTCGTCTCACCCCTAATGGCCAGTACGTGTCTCGTCTCACCCCTAATGGCCAGTACGTGTCTCGTCTCACCCCTAATGGCCAGTACGTGTCTCGTCTCACCCCTAATGGCCAGTACGTGTCTCGTCACACCCCTAATGGCCAGTACGTGTCTCGTCACACCCCTAATGGCCAGTACGTGTCTCGTCTCACCCCTAATGGCCAGTACGTGTCTCGTCTCACCCCTAATGGCCAGTACGTGTCTCGTCTCACCCCTAATGGCCAATACGTGTCTCGTCACACCCCTAATGGCCAGTACGTGTCTCGTCACACCCCTAATGGCCAGTACGTGTCTCGTCACACCCCTAATGGCCAGTACGTGTCGTGTAGATCAGTGGTTCTCAAACTTTTTACACCAAGTACCACCATAATGACCAACATTAAAATGCAGTATAAATGACTGCCCACTGCTCCGGGTGTGTGTTCACGGTGTGTGTGTGTGTGTGTGTGTGTGTGTGTGTGTGTGTGTGTGTGTGCACTTTGGATGGGTTAAATGCAGAGCACAAATTCTGAGTTTTTTCTCACTTTCAGTAGCACTATACACAGTAAAAAAAAAAAACGAGTCAGTTTTAATCCTTATAAGGATATTTATTATTGTCAGCCTCTTAAAATATAGTAAATACAAAGTTTAAACATGAACACTGCACCGTGCTTACTTACACGTAAATAAAAAACGTAATTATTAAATTTAAATATATTGTACCTAAAAGTGAAATAAAAACTGTACTTAAATGTTAAAAAAACTGTACTTAAATAAAGATTAAATGAAAATGTATCATACTTAACATTTAACTACATTAACTTACAGTTTTTATTTAACTTTAAGTAGCTACAATACATTATCATTTAATTGAGGAGTTTTCAAAGTGTGTGATGCACTTCCCCAGAGCCAGAGCATGTCCGGAGATGTACACAAAGGGGTACAAATAAATAATTAATGATTAATCATTTCATTCAATGTATGATTGTGGAAATAAAAGCAAAAGAAGCAGGTTTTTGAGCAAGAGACATCATGATGTGTCTGCTCTTCTGTGATCAGATCATTTTAAACTGATAAACTCCTGGACAGTTTATAGTCAAGGATCCAGTAAACGATTGCATTCAAGCAGTCAGATTAAAACATCAGAGATGGTGCAGAAAATACTGACTCGTGTCCAGATTTCAGTAAATGATTAATTTCAGTCTGTAGTTTGTTTCAAGACACGATCTCTCTTGTATTCTGTGATTGTTTCAGAGCAGATGAACTGTTTCTCATCATGCTGTGAAATACAGACTGAACAACGACTAAAACATATTCTGAAAGTAATTGTAATGATATTGTTGCTCTGTGCTGCTGTTGTTATAGATATGTATGGATTTACCTGTTCTCGTAAACCCTATTCGGACGGGATTAGTTTAAAAGGGTAGATGGAGTAATGTAGTGTTTTACACCTCAAGACATCTGTAATATTAATGGCCAATTCACACAGGATAAGAAATCCTTTATAAAAGCATTATAACATTTTATCGGAAGGAGAGGGAGAGGAGCAACTTCTTCAAAAACCCCTTCAAGCATGCGAGACAACTACTAGAGGATAAGAGAAACGGGAAGCTGGAGATTACACAATCACAGCTGGAGAGTTTCATCAGGGAGCAGTACAGTGACCCAGCAAAGTCAACTCCGCTGGGTTCACCAGGTTATGTTCCTCGTCCAGCTCCCCCATCCTTCCTGTTCAACGCAGATCTCCCTAAACTCAGTGAGGTAGCAGAAGTGGTACGGAAAGCGAGAGCAGCCTCAGCTCCAGGCCCCAATGGGATATCTTATAAGCTGTACAAGTACTGCCCAGGGGTCCAGAGATATCTGTGGAACCTCCTGAGAGTGGCCTGGAAGAATCAAGTCATCCCTTCAGAGTGGCGACGAGCTGTTACAGTGTTCATCCCGAAGGAAACGAACTCCACCACCATTAGCCAATTCAGGAGCATCGCACTCCTGAATGTTGAAGGCAAGATTTTCTTCTCCATCCTGGCTAAGAGGTTGACCACCTACCTCATAAGCAATGGGTACATCGACACTAGCTGCCAGAAGGCAGGCGTGCCAGGCTTTCCAGGGTGCGTGGAACACTCTGCAGTCATATGGGAGCAGATCCAGAGAGCAAAAAGAGAGAGAGGTGACCTGCATGTGGTGTGGCTGGATCTTGCCAATGCATACGGGTCCGTCCCCCACCAACTCATCGAGTATGCCTTGGACTTCTTCTACATCCCTCTCTGCATCCGTGCCCTGGTAGCCAAGTACTTTGAGGATATCAAGATGTGTTGCACCCATCAGGACTTCACGACAAGCTGGCAACAGCTGGAAGTAGGCATTGCCATGGGATGCTCGATCTCTCCCATCCTGTTTGTTGCAGCCTTCGAGGTTATCCTGATGGGGGCAAGGGTGATGGTCGGAGGTATGAAGCTACCATCAGGCCAAAGGCTACCACCAGTGAGAGGCTATATGGATGACATTACCACCATTCTCCAGACAGCAGCATGTACAACAAGACTGCTGAAGAGGATTGACGAGCTTGTGGGGTGGGCGAGGATGAAGATCAAACCCGCCAAATCACGCAGCTTGTCCCTTAGGAAAGGGGTTAGAAGCGACCATACCATCTTTGTCGCAGGCGGTGAAGAAATCCCATTGTTGGCAAATCAACCCGTCCGTAGCCTGGGTCGTACTTACACAGCAGACCTCTCTGATAGGCAGATGGGGGCAACAGTGAGGAAGCAGCTCGCAGATGGCCTGGCCAGGATCAATCAGAGCCAGCTCCCCGGCAAGTATAAAGTGTGGAGCTACCAGTTCATACTGTACCCAAGGGTGATGTGGCCTCTGAAGATGAGCGAAGTCCCCTCCTCGGTGGCAGACAAGTTGGATGGGCTGGCAAACTCATTCATCAGGAAGTGGCTGGGTCTGCCGAGATGCCTATCAGACGTAGGCCTCTTCGGCAGGAACACGCTACAGCTGCCGCTGCGATCCATTGGCCTGGGATACAAGCAGGAGAAGGCTCGGATGGTGTTGGAGCTGAGGGAATCCACTGACCAACTGGTGAGAGCAGCTGGCCCGAAAATACAAACAGGGAGGAAGTGGAAAGCCCAGGAAGAGGTCGACATGGCAATTAGCAGGCTGAAACATCGTGAAATAGTCGGCAGAGTTCAGGAGGGTCGAGCAGGCCTTGGGAGGAGCGAGACACCCCTCTTCTGGTCAAAGGCCTCCAAGGAAGAGCGGAGAGCCATGGTGGTGGCTGAAGTAACAAGGACTGAGCAGGAGCGCCTTAACATCAAGGCGGTGTCTCAGAGTCGGCAGGGAGGCTGGATGTCATGGGAAGGTGTCACAGACAGGCATTTGTCATGGTCTGACCTGTGGAAGATCCCCCAAGCCAGGATCAGCTTCCTGATCAGATCCACCTATGACACCCTACCCTGTCCCAGAAACCTCCACCAGTGGTTCGGCACAGAAGAACTCTGCCCCCTTTGCAGTACCAACAATGCAAGCCTCCAACATATCCTGTCTGGCTGCAAGACAGCATTGTCCCAAGGCCGCTATAGGTGGCGACACGATCTGGTGTTGAGGAAGCTAGCAGAGGTGACAGAGTCATGTAGACAGGAGGCTAATAGTAGACCTTCCGCGCCAACAAGACGTCCCATCCTGTTTGCAAGGGCCGGAGAAAACATCAACCACCGTCACCAGAGAACAACACCTAGAGTCCTCTCATCTGGCAGCGAGTGGAACATGAGGGTCGACCTGGGGAGGCAGCTCCAATTCCCCAGGGAGATTGTAGAAACTTCGCTCCGGCCAGACTTGATCATGTGGTCAGAGCCATGCAAGACCATCTTGTTGGTGGAGCTCACTGTCCCATGGGAGGAAGGCATGGAGGCTGCTAACGAGCGGAAGCGTGCCAAGTATGCAGATCTGGTAGAAGACTGCAGAGAGGCTGGCTGGAAAGCCACCATGTGTCCCGTCGAAGTGGGATGCAGGGGCTTCGTTGGGTCCTCAACGGTTCGCCTGCTCCGCAACATGGGATGTACAGGAGCAGGGTGTCGAAAAGCCATTAAAGAACTGGCAGAGGAGGCAGAGAAGGGCAGCTTTTGGCTGTGGCTAAGGAGGAAGCATAGGGGGTGGGGGCCAAATAACACCTAGGGCATCAGCAGGGGGTGGCAGGGAATGATCCCTGCCATCGCTCCGCCACCAGGAGATGTACTGGGGTTAAAGGAGCGAAACATCCATGACTGGTGGTCCCCAGCTGATGATCCGTTTATGCCCAGAGAGGTGTTCAGAGGAGCACACCTGCATAAAAGGCACCGGTGGAGGTGCATCAGGCAGCAATGCCCAGCAGGTCGACCATCAGCCTGTATTTCTACAAGTATCTCTGGGTCTTGTTGAATTATTTGTGTCTGATGTGAAGTAGTGTATTATGTGATGGAAGTTGTCTCAAATTAATGAAGTGTTTGGTTCTTGATTGTGTATTATCAGGTTTGGGGACATTGATGATAAAGAAAGAAGGATGTCTTCAGTCAGATATCTGCTGAATCGCTGTGTTGCTGCTGTAGAAACTGACAAAGATACAGGAACAAGATTCTCGACTCTGCTGTCATCTGTGTGCAGCTACAAAACCTTCCCTTCTGATGAAGAGGATTATGATGATGATTATCAGAGAGAGTTCCTGCTGGATCTTTGCTCTCATGTGAAGAACTACGAGACTCAAACAAGCAGGAGTTATCTTCCAGCATTACAGTCAGTTTTCCAGTCACCTGATGTCTGGATCATAAATCTCTCCGAGAGAAAGATCTCCGTCCTCCTGGAAGTGCTGAAGCTCCAGACAGAGAAGAAACCAGTAAAGCTGAGAAGATGTTCAGAGGAAGAGAGAGAAGTGATGAGTTTCCTTCAGTGTCTGCCCTACATCTCTCAGCTGAGGTTGGTCTTTGTGTTGTGACACTCATATATTGTCTTGTCTTTGTTTAATCGTGTCTTTTGAGTCCCCAGGCTGTTAATTTATCTCACCTGTCCTCCCTCATTATCCTTCTCGTTTGTGTCCTTCTGTTCTCTGTTATACAGAGCCTTGTGCAATAACAGGGATGTGTTTCTGAACATTTTATTATTGGTTTTATTGTGTAATGTAATGACATTGTTTAATTCATTTATATGGTTATTTATTATTAATTTATTCCCTAAAAATTAAGCCTTGTGCAATGTAAAGGGCATATATTTATATCTATCTGAGTTAGTTACTGGTCAAAACATAACCGGCGTTGAGAGTTTAATTCTTATGAAACCGAATGTTTAATGAATGTCAATAGTAAAACTAACTTCACTGCCGTTGTGACTCGATGATGACCGGTGTCTTGTCGGTGGTCATTAGGGTTCTTTATTATTATTCGTCACATATACAATCATACAAGTATAATCAGTAGTGAAATGCAAGTAGAATTGAAGAAAAATACAGCATTTACATGAGGAAAGTGAGGAGAAAAAAATAACCCCCAGACTATGCTCCTTGGGGAGTACAGTGTGAGAACAGGAAAAACACCTTAGCAACACAAAAGCACATACACGACATAGCCACAGGGGAAGTGAATCCGGCCCAGCAAGCAGCCATCTGATCCCGCAGCCACTGATCCGGCGCTGGTCAGACCCGCTTGACCAGGCCAGCGGATCGAAGCGAACAGAGGCGAATGGTCGGGGGGGAGGGGGCTAATGTCTGTAATGTCTGTAGGGTGGGGGAGGAACGCAAGAGCGTCTCACTGCATTGCACTCCCGGGGTAGATTGCAGCAACAGCCTTGCCAAGGCCACTGTAGGGGAGCCAGAAAAAGATACGATTGTTTTGTCTTTGGGGCGAGTAAACATTCCAATTTTTGCAGGCTACTCTCTGTCCATTTTGACCATTTTGGTCTTTATTTCAATCAATTTCCCTTTGTAAAGCCGTGAACTTCTCCTTGGTAGAATCCATATTGCGATTATAGTCTCAGTCTCAATGCTGACCGCTCTTCCCACAGCTTCAATCATACGGGCAGCCTTGTGGGGCTTTGGACAGCTGTTCCCGTTTTCTGAATTCTTCGATAACCCAGGGCATAGCCTAATCCAATCAGCAAAATACCTGTTATCATGGTTCCGAATAGGTAGATATCAATGTCCTCCACGGAAAGAGCCGCAAGACACACGATTTGCCACCTCTTCCACGCGCCATCGTATAGTCGGCTGCGAACGTTCCGTCAGGGCAGTCAGGTTCCCCGAAACCCAAGTTTCGATAGTGTCAATTGCATTAAGAGACCAGTTAATCCATAATATTTTAGTTTGGAGAGCAGTGCAGAGAGAGTCTCTCACGAGACAAGGGAGCAAAGCAGGGAAGATAAGGGTGAGGACGGGGAGAGAAAGCAACCGCCTCCGTTGAGAGCCAAAGAGAAGAGCGTACATTAGTGTCGTGATCAGCACTGCTGCTGTTTTATCAGTCAGTGTTTATCAGCGCAGCGGTCAAAAAAACAGGACAAGGGAGGTCACGTACGGGACAAATCAATTAGACCAAAATACAGGGCGACCCGGCTAATACGGGACAACCCGGCTCATACGGGACGACCCGGCTAATACGGGAAGACCCGGCTAATATGGGACGACCCGGCTAATATGGGACGACCCGGCTAATACGGGAAGACCCGGCTAATATGGGACGACCCGGCTAATACGGGAAGACTCGGCTAATACGGGACGACCCGGCTAATATGGGACGACCCGGCTAATACGGGAAGACCCGGCTAATATGGGATGACCCGGCTAATACGGGAAGACTCGGCTAATACGGGAAGACCCGGCTAATACGGGACGACCCGGCTAATACGGGAAGACCCGGCTAATATGGGACGACCCGGCTAATACGGGAAGACTCGGCTAATACGGGACGACCCGGCTAATACGGGACGGTTGGAAACCCTAGTTTCAGTGTTAGTTATAGAGTGATGCTTTCTGACCATTCACTACATCTGATCTCATTTTTGTGTCCGCGGCTAAATCTAAGAGCAGTTTTTGTTCAGGGTGAGATACAGCTGGCCATCAGAGTCAATACTCATCATATCTGTAGATGTTTGAACACAAATTATGGGTGTAATTATGGGGTGTCCTTATAGATTCAACCATCAGATGCTACCAGAGTACATGTGCTAAATGATGTATCTGATAATAACAGATAACTGTTAACACTAGTCCTGATGATGTGTGTCAGTCATTAATATGATTAATTACAGTCATTAATATGATTAATTATACTTACATTCAGGTCCATAAATATTGGGACATCGACACAATTCTAACATTTTTGGCTCTATACACCACCAAAATGGATTTAAAATGAAACGAACAAGATGTGCTTTAACTGCAGACTGTCAGCTTTAATTTGAGGGTATTTACATCCAAATCAGGTGAACGGTGTATGAATTACAACAGTTTGCATATGTGCCTCCCACTTGTTAAGGGACCAAAAGTAATGGGACAGAATAATAATCATAAATCAAACTTTCACTTTTTAATACTTGGTTGCAAATCCTTTGCAGTCAATTACAGTCTAAAGTCTGGAATGCATAGACATCACCAGACGCTGGGTTTCATCCCTGGTGATGCTCTGCCAGGCCTCTACTGCAACCGTCTTCAGCTCCTGCTTGTTCTTGGGGCATTTTCCCTTCAGTTTTGTCTTCAGCAAGTGAAATGCATGCTCAATCGGATTCAGGTCAGGTGATTGACTTGGCCATTGCATAACAGTCCACTTCTTTCCCTTCAAAAACTCTTTGGTTGCTTTTGCAGTATGCTTTGGGTCATTGTCCATCTGCACTGTGAAGCGCCGTCCAATGAGTTCTGAAGAATTTGGCTGAATATGAGCAGATAATATTGCCCGAAACACTTCAGAATTCATCCTGCTGCTTTAGTCAGCAGTCACATCATCAATAAATACAAGAGAACCAGTTCCACTGGCAGCCATACATGCCCACGCCATGACACTACCACCACCATGCTTCACTGATGAGGTGGCATGCTTAGGATCATGAGCAGTTCCTTTCCTTCTCCATACTCTTCTCTTCCCATCACTCTGGTACAAGTTGATCTTGGTCTCATCTGTCCATAGGATGTTGTTCCAGAACTGTGAAGGCTTTTTTAGATGTCGTTTGGCAAACTCTAATCTGGCCTTCCTGTTTTTGAGGCTCACCAATGGTTTACATCTTGTGGTGAACCCTCTGTATTCACTCTGGTGAAGTCTTCTCTTGATTGTTGACTTTGACACACATACACCTACCTCCTGGAGAGTGTTCTTGATCTGGCCAACTGTTGTGAAGGGTGTTCTCTTCACCAGGGAAAGAATTCTTCGGTTATCCACCACAGTTGTTTTCCGTGGTCTTCGGGGTCTTTTGGTGTTGCTGAGTTCACCGGTGCGTTCCTTCTTTTTAAGAATGTTCCAAACAGTTGTTTTGGCCACGCCTAATGTTTTTGCTATCTCTCTGATGGGTTTGTTTTGTTTTTTCAGCCTAATGATGGCTTGCTTCACTGACAGCTCTTTGGATCTCATCTTGACAGTTGACAGCAACAGATTCCGAATGCAAATAGCACACTTGAAATGAACTTTTATCTGCTCATTGTAATTGGGATAGTGACGGAATAACACACACCTGGCCATGGAACAGCTGAGAAGCCAATTGTCCCATTACTTTTGGTCCCTTAACAAGTGGGAGGCACATATGCAAACTGTTGTAATTCATACACCGTTCACCTGATTTGGATGTAAATACCCTCAAATTAAAGCTGACAGTCTGCAGTTAAAGCACATCTTGTTCGTTTCATTTTAAATCCATTGTGGTGGTGTATAGAGCCAAAAATGTTAAAATTGTGTCGATGTCCCAATATTTATGGACCTGACTGTATATTCTCTATCATTTAATTGAGCCAACATCCAGTTAGTCCTGATGAGCACCACATTTTTCAGGTGTTTAAGGAGTTTGTAGTGATATATGTTGTTCAAGGATGCAGTTACTGCACAAAAAACCTTTCATAACTTTTGCGTTCTCTCGTAAAGATATTTGCATTCCCTTACAAAACATATTCATCCTCTTGCAAAGTCATTGTGTTCTCTCACAAAACTAGTTGAGTTCAGACAAACATTGCTGTTTACTTCACAGCTAGCAGTGGTTCATACAGCTCTGTATGTTCACAATGTAGCAGTTCAGAGTTTTATTTTGGACTTGGACTCGTGTATAAAGAAACACTGATCGTAGGAGACATCTTGAAGTGCTACTTGCTGAAAGGACCTGAAGAAATCCCAGAAGGTGCTCTTTGGTTGGGTTTGAAGCCACTATTATAAGAAAGGAACCCAAGGCACTTCTTCTGGTCCAAAAAGCCTTTACCCCCATTATGACCATTACAATAAAAGCATTAAAAATGACTAAAACACTGCACACTGATGACACTCTGAGAAAGACCGAAATGCATCCGTGTGCAGTGTTTTAGTCATTATTATATTATATTATTACTTAATCAGAATATTTATGTAAAATACAAGATTAGTTGTATACCTCTTGGTATACATACTGTATATAATTGTGTTAATATTTGCTTTTGTGATGAATTTGTGAGGAGATCCCGTGGCACGAGATGAACTAATTTTTTTTTAACTAGTTTTGCATCTCGTTTTATTTGAGGACATT
This sequence comes from Schizopygopsis pylzovi, assembly GCA_027422435.1. NCBI lineage: Eukaryota > Metazoa > Chordata > Actinopteri > Cypriniformes > Cyprinidae > Schizopygopsis > Schizopygopsis pylzovi. The sequence continues at coordinate 20,945 of JAPDDL010000403.1, forward strand.
TTCCGGGTCACCAAATTTGCTTCAGACCAGCTCCAGTCACCTAATCTGGACATTTCATCAGCAAATGATCTGATCCAATCTGTCGTCACAGCACTATCCGAAAAACATTCAGAGGAATACTGGAGCGATATACAAAACCGTGTAAATGAACTGTGTGGCAAGGTTGGCCTAGCATCGGGGAGCACACCACCACAAAGGAGAGATGCCCGACAAAGCCAGCGACTGAATGACTTTATCAGAGGTGGAAAGTAACGAATTACATTTACTCGCGTTACTGTAATTGAGTAGCTTTTTTGTGTACTTGTACTCTTTTTTTTTGTGATTGTTTTTTTATTTTTTATTTTGAAATAATAACATTACAAATGTTGGATGACAGCATAAGTACCAAGAAAGAAGAGAAAAAAATAAAATAAACAAAATAACAGGGAACAAAACACACAAGTACAGTAAGTGATTAATACTTCAGGGTAACTGAAAAGGAACATACAAATAAACACCGGCAGCAAATTACCACACCGGATAATGCATCATTAATTTAAAAAAAATCTTTTAGAGGTACTTGTACTTTTTTAAGTAATTTTTTTTATCTGTAATTTTACTTTTACTTAAGTATATTTTGTGTGAAGTATTGTACTTCGCTACATTTTAAAACACATTCGTTACTGAGTAAAAAAAAAATCGCTCCGTGGAAACAACTGCAGCAAATAATGGGCAGAAGAAGAAACTGGCGCTAAAATCACAAGAAAGATGCAGACGGACACGTCAGGCGTTAATGGTGCAGACCCAGCTGAAAACCAGACCCCGTCGTACTCTGCTGAAGTTGAACTCAAAGGAATGAAGTGAACCCCTGACCATATATTCATGCTCTATTATGCAGTGTTAGCTGTGTTTGCCTCGGGAGACCGAACTAGCAGCTTATAACATCTCGACATCGCCCTTCGCAAGCATGTAGAGTTAACGTAAGGTAAATACTTACATCATTGCATTGGTGGTTAAAATGAAGCTTTGGCGGTTTAGCAAAAGGTTTTGCACAAATGAGCCAAAAAGACAGTGGTGCAGGGTGTGCAATATCATCTGAGATAATATAGTAATTGTTGTTTTAACGATGTGCGATTTGACATTATCAGTATTTTGCTCAAAACCAAACAAATCACTCTAAACAGTGTGCCGTGAAATCTAGTAACGTTAGATTAGACTAATCCGCGTGCATTTGGAGTGCTTTCTTTCACTGCGTGATTCAGTCTGTTAAAATGCGTTTAGAATGATCACAAAATTGAAGATATAGAAGCAGAAAATGTATATATTTATATAATTTAATATAGTAAGTCAACATCACATGAAGAATGCCGTTTTTCTCAAAAAATCACCATGATTACATAGGCCTGTAGTTTTTCTTTTTACAACAGTTCAAAAAACAAGAAGTTAATTAAGAGACTTGCGTTTTAGACACCATATTGCCTGTTTTTGCTCTATTTCGACAACAAAAATAATTCCATACACCGTTTTGCGTCTCTGACTCTGAGCAATGACGGTGTTTCATTCCTTGAATTAACCGTTTAAATGATTCTGTTCTCATTGAGAAAAGTGCTTCTCAATGACTCTCTTATGAGTGACTTGCTGACACCTATTGGTGGTTCTAATTTAACATTTAAAGTATCTTTTGATTTATTTATTTTTTAATTTCAAATGACTATTTAACATTTGTGACCCTGGCCTGGAGCACAAAACCAGTCTTAAGTCGCTGGGGTATATTTGTAGCAATAGCCAACAATACATTGTATGGGTCAAAATTATACATTTTTCTTTTATGCCAAAAATCATTAGCATATTAAGTAAAGATCATGTTCCAGTAATATATTTTGTACATTTCCTACTGTAAATATATCAAAACTAAGAGCTTAATTTGAACAACTTTAAAGGAGATTTTCTCAATATTTGGATTTTTTGCACCCTCAGATTCCAGATTTTAAAATATTGTCCGATCATAACAAACCATACATCAATGGACATATTATTTATTCAGCTTTCAGATGATGTATAAATCGCAATTTAGGAAAATGGACCCTTATGGTTTTGTGGTTCTTATTTATCAAAACATTATTTCTGCATTTGTAACTGCAGGCTAAATGCATTCATGTCAGTGTAAATACATCTATGCCACTTCAGATGAAGCTTCTGCGTTTCCTCTGCATTGCAAAGATGGATTTTGTTGATACTGATTTAATTTCCCTGGTAACAGCCTAAATGTGTTATTATTCTAAATAACTGATTCCTTTAATTAAAAACACCTAGTTTGAGATTTATAGGCCCATATCCCAGGTGTGTCAAACTCAGTTCCTGGAGGGCCACAGCCCTAAAGAGTTTATTTCCAACCCTGCTCCAACACACACACCATGTAGTTTTCAAATAAGCCTAAATGATTAGTTTAGCTGTATCAGATGTGTTTAATTAGGGTAATATCTACACTGTGTATGGCTGTGGCCCTCCAGGTACTGAGTTTGACATCTTTGGTCTATCCCATTTTTTCCTCCCTCCCATTGTTAAAATGTAACTAAGTAATTTTTACTCTGAGTAAATTTTAAATGAGCTACTTTTTACTTTTACTTGAGTATATTTTTAGACTGGTACTTTTACTTGTACTTAAGTAAAATTTCAGTAATGTAATGGTACTTTTACTTGAGTAGAATATTTTTGTACTCTTTCCACCTCTGGACTTTATCATCGAGGCTCCTATAAACCGCACTCACAGCTCTAATGATGATCTGCGCACCGACTGCTTTTATCAAGTTGTTGACAGGCTGGTCAATGAATTGACGAGACGCTTCTCTAAAGATGCCGACGATGTGTTGACGGGGGTCTCAGCCCTCAGCCCACAACACAAGTCATTCTTAGACAAGAAGTGTCTATTGCCCATGGCACAGTTTTACGGTATCACTGAAGAAAATTTAAACGCAGAGATGCACCAAGTCCGGCGTCTGCTTGAAAGAAAAACAAATCAAGGACACTCGATTAAAAACACTTCTGAATTGCTGTTACTTATGGAACCATATAAAGATGCGTTTATGGACTTGCACAAACTCATCTTGATATCCCTGACACTTCCTGTGACATCTGTCATGTGAGAGATCTTTCTCTTGTCTCCGACGCTTGAAAACATATCTGAGAAGCAACTGTGGGGATGCCCGGAACAGCGACTTGGCACTCTTGGGCAAAATTTTCACGTTGCTGATGTAATATCCATTGGCTCGCCTTCACGGTTTAAAACAGAAATATTTCCAAGTTTGCGACATTAACATGTATATATAAAATTGCGCAGCTCCCCTGGTCAGTGATCTAGCACCCCCTCAGCACCTGCCTTCAAAATTCGCTGGCGCCGCCCCTGTTCCTGATCTACCAAAGACGCACAGTCCAGTTTCTCAGTGATCAAACTCCGTAAAAACTCACGACAGCAAAAAAACTCGATCCACAGCACAAGCTCGGTCCAGCTTCTCTTCAGCTCACTTCGACGCTTGTCTAATGCTGTTCACATATCGCTCTCTCGATCGCTCGCCACAGCTCACTTTTTTTTCTCTTTTTCTCCTCTTGCGCTTCTCTCGCTCACATTCTTTTCCGGTTCCCGTAAAAAAACATAGAGATCTGCGTGGGACTGTTTGAGAGCTGTATATTATATCTGCTAGCCTGCTCTGAGCATCGTTGCACATGCTGTGCTCAGACCCTGCAAATAAAACGAAGCACTGGTTCATGTGTGCAGCGAGCGCATAACGGTCAGAGTGCAGGCTGTACCGGTGCTCGATAAGAATAAAGCGCAGATATACTGTTCTGAAAGGACGTCGGCAACGGGATAATGTTAGACTGCCCGCTCCCCTTCAAATTGCACCAGAGTTACCGACCGTTACCGCGTTGTATTCGGGAAATTAATCCCGCGGCTCAAGAAATCTGGTCGGGACAAACGCAGCAATGCAGACCTAGACTGCTGTGATGCACGGCTCTCGGTTGATCGGTGTGTTGCATTGAGCAGCAGCGTTCAGTTTTATTTGTAGTGTCCTCTAACTGAACAAAATTATTTTTATTACTATAAAAAATCTAAACGACGGTGAGGAACGGTGCCGCGGTGGGCAAGTGTAACGGTGTTGCGGCTTAACACCGGTATAACCGTCATCACCGTCTACCACGGCAAGCCTAATATATATATGTTTTTTTTTAAAGACTCAAGCAATGAACATTTTGTCAGAACCACTAGTAAATTAGGTTATTTTGTGAGAGAATCGTGATCTCCAATTTAGAAAAAAAACTGATTCTCAATTTATCCAGAATCGTGCAGCTCTAGTTTACATGTTGTTTATTAGCCTACTGCATATTATTCCTAAAAAAATAAGTTTAATTTCTTAAATTATTAGTTGATTTCAAAATGCACCTACATTTTTTGCATTTTGTGTTTTTCAGTTGAATGAAAGACTATTTTTCCCTATATTTCATCATTGAGGATAAAAAAAAAAGTATAAAATCTCGTCTCGTCTCATGGGATAAGTGTCTCGTCACACCCCTAATGGCCAGTACGTGTCTCGTCTCACCCCTAATGGCCAGTACGTGTCTCGTCTCACCCCTAATGGCCAGTACGTGTCTCGTCTCACCCCTAATGGCCAGTACGTGTCTCGTCTCACCCCTAATGGCCAGTACGTGTCTCGTCTTACCCCTAATGGCCAGTACGTGTCTCGTCTCACCCCTAATGGCCAGTACGTGTCTCGTCTCACCCCTAATGGCCAGTACGTGTCTCGTCTCACCCCTAATGGCCAGTACGTGTCTCGTCTCACCCCTAATGGCCAGTACGTGTCTCGTCTCACCCCTAATGGCCAGTACGTGTCTCGTCTCACCCCTAATGGCCAGTACGTGTCTCGTCTCACCCCTAATGGCCAGTACGTGTCTCGTCTCACCCCTAATGGCCAGTACGTGTCTCGTCTCACCCCTAATGGCCAGTACGTGTCTCTTCTCACCCCTAATGGCCAGTACGTGTCTCGTCTCACCCCTAATGGCCAGTACGTGTCTCGTCTCACCCCTAATGGCCAGTACGTGTCTCGTCACACCCCTAATGGCCAGTACGTGTCGTGTAGATGGATACAATTATGTAAATACATTTGACTATTTAAAACTGAGTACAATTTATGTGGATCTATTGAACTGGGTTATATTGAGTGTTGATTGTGTCAGTTATTTTAGATTAAAATGAGGTATTATTTAATTACCCCTCTCAAATGTGGCACTTCTGCTTTGCTGGGTCTCATAAACGTCATCTTTTACCGTCCCTTCAATAATAAGACTTGAGTTCAGAGTCAGTCTGTGTTGAATCTGATGCCTTTATTTAAGGTATGTACCGTTATCAAAAGTGTAAATTAATTACTCACATATAAAGTTTAATTTAAAAAGTGTTTAATGTGAGCTGAAAACCAGAAACAAAACAGTTTATTGTTATTTTGCATTATTTAATCACATCCTCGCTGTAATATGTTCTGTGAATATCTGTTTATGCACATTTCTCATTTCCATTTTGTTACAGATTCTCTAATCAGAGTGAAAGTGTTGTAAGCAGATTTCTTCTGAGTCTCTTCATTAAAGCAGCAGAGATTGAGACACAGACAGGAGAGCAGATGCTGAAACTGTTAACATCAGTCTGCACCAGATCTTCTGAATATGAATGGACTGAAATATTTGATGATACTGATTTCCTGCTGGATCTTTGCTCTCATGTGAAGAACTACGAGACTCAAACAGGCAGGAGTTATCTTCCAGCATTACAGTCAGTTTTCCAGTCACCTGATGAATGGATCATAAATCTCTCAGAGAGAAAGATCTCCGTCCTCCTGGAAGTGCTGAAGCTCCAGACAGAGAAGAAAACAGTAGAGCTGATCAGATGTTCAGAGGAAGAGCGAGAAGTGATGAGTTTCCTTCAGTGTCTGCCCTACATCTCTCAGCTGAGGTGAGACAATATCTGTCTACTTACAGTTATTGTGAAATATGATTTCTTCATAAGCTGGAGCATATTTTCTGGTCTTAATGAGTGTCTTTAGATTAGAGTCTGTGTTGTGTTTCAGTGTTAGCTATAGAGTGATGCTTTCTGACCATTCACTACATCTGATCTCATTTTTGTGTCCGCGGCTAAATCTAAGAGCAGTTTTTGTTCAGGGTGAGATACAGCTGGCCATCAGAGTCAATACTCATCATATCTGTAGATGTTTGAACACAAATTATGGGTGTATTTATGGGGTGTCCTTATAGATTCAACCATCAGATGCTACCAGAGTACATGTGCTAAATGATGTATCTGATAATAACAGATAACTGTTAACACTAGTCATGATGATGTGTGTCAGTCATCAATATGATATTATATTCATATTCTCTGACATTTAATTGAGGAGTTTTCAAAGTTAGTTTTACGTTTGACATTCATTAAACATTCGGTTTCATAAGAATTAAACTCTTAACGCCGGTTATGTTTTGACCAGTAACTAACTCAGACATAAATATATGCCCTTTACATTGCTCAAGGCTTCATTTCTAGGGAATAAAATAATAAAAATTAACCATATAAATTAAATAAACAATTTAACTACATTACATTATATTATAAAACCAATACTAAAATGTTCAGAAATACATCCCTGTTATTGAACACGGCTCTGTTTTTTGGAATTAGCATTTTATGTGTTTTATAATAATTGTACAACTTTTTATTCGTGCAATAATATTTAAAGGCATCAAACAAACTGAAAATCTCTAAATAATATGTATTCCCTATAATGCACACAAAGAAAGGAAAGAATAAAAATAACAGTAAATAATAACAAGAAAAGAGAGGGAAAATAAAAAGTTATAAAAAAAAAATGAAAGAAAGAAAATAATAAATACAAAATAAGAAAAGAGAGAAAAATAAAAATAATAACTAATAAGAAAGAAAGAAAGAATTACAGGGCAGTGATAATAGAAATGCAGATTATGGGGCAGTTCTGTTTGGGACTGACAGCACTTACAGGTGAGAGACTTGAAAGGCTTTATTAATTCAGTAGATTAAAACATCTGCTTGAATACATATCTGTATATGAATGAACAGCTGAAGTCATAACCGCGTTCAGGACACGAGAGAGACAGAATCTAAAATGGCGTCATAACACCGGGAAGTTTTATCACAGCCAGAGGTGGAAAGAGTACAAAAATATTGTACTCAAGTAAAAGTACCATTACATTACTGAAATTTTACTTAAGTACAAGTAAAAGTACCAGTCTAAAAATATACTCAAGTAAAAGTAAAAAGTAGCTCATTTAAAATTTACTCAGAGTAAAAATTACTTAGTTACATTTTAACAATGGGAGGGAGGAAAAAATGAGATAGACCAAAGATGTCAAACTCAGTACCTGGAGGGCCACAGCCATACACAGTGTAGATATTACCCTAATTAAACACATCTGATACAGCTAAACTAATCATTTAGGCTTATTTGAAAACTACATGGTGTGTGTGTTGGAGCAGGGTTGGAACTAAACTCTTTAGGGCTGTGGCCCTCCAGGAACTGAGTTTGACACACCTGGGATATGGGCCTATAAATCTCAAACTAGGTGTTTTTAATTAAAGGAATCAGTTATTTAGAATAATAACACATTTAGGCTGTTACCAGGGAAATTAAATCAGTATCAACAAAATTAATCTTTGCAATGCAGAGGAAACGCAGAAGCTTCATCTGAAGTGGCATAGATGTATTTACACTGACATGAATGCATTTAGCCTGCAGTTACAAATGCAGAAATAATGTTTTGATAAATAAGAACCACAAAACCATAAGGGTCCATTTTCCTAAATTGCGATTTATACATCATCTGAAAGCTGAATAAATAATATGTCCATTGATGTATGGTTTGTTATGATCGGACAATATTTGAAAATCTGGAATCTGAGGGTGCAAAAAATCCAAATATTGAGAAAATCTCCTTTAAAGTTGTTCAAATTAAGCTTAGTTTTGATATATTTACAGTAGGAAATTTACAAAATATATTAATGGAACATGATCTTTACTTTATATGCTAATGATTTTTGGCATAAAAGAAAAATGTATAATTTTAACCCATACAATGTATTGTTGGCTATTGCTACAAATATACCCAGCGACTTAAGACTGGTTTTGTGCTCCAGGCCAGGGTCACAAATGTTAAATAGTCATTTGAAATTAAAAAATAAATAGTCACTCATAAGTGAGTCATTGCGATTGAACAGAATCATTTAAACGGTTAATTCAAGGACTGAAACACCGTCATTGCTCAGAGTCAGAGACGCAAAACTGTGTTTGGAATTATTTTTGTCGAAATAGAGCAAAAACAGTAGGGCTGTAACGATACGCGATATGAAACCGAAATCGCGAGACTCAGATCCACGATCCTGTGTCGCGGTGTGATAAGGGAGAATCGCGACACACCCCGTGACTACCTTTCCAATCATGTGATGCCTGCCTGCAAAAGTTGAGCTAGTGGCACACAGATTTTCCCCTCAAGGACATCGCGTGCATGCTCCTTGCCCAAACAAAAGACGCAAAGATTGTGTGTGTCATCGCAAATAACGAGGACACGGATCCACACACTTATTGAACGCCTTGCTAGTGCTCGCCATGATAATTGCGCCCCTGTGTGTGTGTGTGCTAGGGGTGTAGTCAAGTCCACCTTTGTCGAGTCCAAGACAAGTCCAAGTCCAAAGAGGTTCGAGTCCAAGTCAAGTCCAAGTCCAAATGAGGTCAAAACAGAAAGAAAAAAAAAATCTTCTTCAAAACCACATACTTAATTATTGATAATGTATGTGATACGAGAGACGGCATATCTTCTATTATAATATAATAATGTTGCATTATTGTTTGTAATGATCTAAAAGTATGTGCAGCAACACTGTAGGATCAAATTAGGCTATTTTATTTATCCTCCTGAGACCCAGCTGTGGAGTTTGTGTCTCTGTAGTGGACATTATATTAGTGTATTTCTCTGAGACCTCACATGTCACAGTTATAAGCCTGGATGTCCTGCACAGAGCTCATTCAGGGCTTTATAGAGATACTAAATCTTTTTTATACACTCTCATACGTCTTTAAAGATGGCTATATTTATATTTTATATATTTATAATTATAATATATTTGATATTTATTTAGTGAAAAATGGTACATCCTTATGGAAATATGATTATATTCTGTAATGTCTTTTACATCTGAATCATTTTCAGATGGTTTGTCATAAAGCAACATCCCAGGGAAATGTTATGGGTTTTCAAATTCAAATATAACTTCCTGTTATGAAACAGGACATCATTTCATACATGTTCAATGTAGAGGACACCAGGACTAAAAGCATGTTTATTATGCATTTTGGGAGACAACAGTTGAATAGGGAAATAAATTATATATCAGTTTGCTTATGAAATATTATATATTATTATGAAAATCTGGCCATGGATTACTCCCATTATGAATTTTTTTTTTCAACATTCTGTCCCAACAGCAACACATTAATATGCAAATTAGATACAGTGTATAGGTACGCTGTGTTTAATGGGAAACCAGTTTATGGAATTTTTTACACACATATTGCATAAAACAAAATGGTATATCAAATCATTTTGTTATACATTTTAAAACATAGTTTTATCATCTAAATCTAAGAATCATCTAAACAAAGTTTAGTATAAAAAAATCCTGAAACCTAAAAATTTATTTGGTGATTTAAAAAAACTCCCATTGATTTTGCCGTTTTGATGTCTATTCATGCCATTTAATTTTAGTCCTTGTGTCCTCTACAGAGGACATATAATCAAATATGAATAAAATATAGTTTTTCAAAAATGAAAAATATTAAAATTAAATGTTTTTTTTTTTCTTATGGTCTAAACCAGCGGTTCTCACGTGAGCTTCCTCCAGTGGTACGCAGAGGAATCTCAGAATTAAATATAAATCAGGCCGCGTGTCCACCAAAGTTTTAATGTTTTAAATGGGAGTGTCTTTTTCACGCTGAGCACTCGGGCGTTTTATTCTTGGCACCGAGAATTTAAGAATGTTAGCACTCATCACTGTCACTTTTTAGTCAGCTAACCAATCACAGTGGAGGAGGGGCGGGACTAATACCGTCACACCCTGCTTGTACTACGACTGAAAAGCAATGGAGAAGTTAATATTGCTTGTCTCTGAGTATTTATGTCTTTACCAGATGGAATTGCCGGAGTACAATAATATTGTTATGATAAATAATGCTTGGAGAAACATTTCATTCGCGATGCGTCTGCCATATTACTTCAGCGGATATTCCATATCATAGCAACCGCAGCGTCTCGAAAATACGCGGCCCTCTCAAGTGCTCACACCTGGGTGTTTTCAGCTGGCTTTGGTGGAAACGTGGCCTGATTGTTGTTACTTGCAGCTACATATGTAACGGATGTATGTCAGTAAGGGCTGTGTGTAAAACCTCACTCCCGACCTCAAAAAGAGGCGCTCTAGCTTTGGCGTTCTTTGTTAGAGCGCCCGCCTCCCGCGCCGGAAACCCCGGTTCGAGACCCGCTCGAAGCAAGAACGAGTTACGTGTTTTTTTTAATCAAGTACTTTTTTATTTAAAAGTGAAATAAAAACTGTACTGTGCTTAAAGATTAAATGAAAATCTATTGTAGCTACTTAAAGTTAAATAAAAACCAAGTTACTGTACTTAAATGTTACGTAAGTATGATACATTTTCATTTAATCTTTATTTAAGTACAGTTTTTTAACATTTAAGTACAGTACAGTTTTTATTTCACTTTTAGGTACAATATATTTTAATTTAATAATTACGTTTTTTATTTACGTGGAAGTAAGCATGGTGCAGTGTTCATGTTTAAACTTTGTATTTACTATATTTTAAGAGGCTGACAATAATAAATATCCTTATAAGGATTAAAACTGACTCGTTATTTATTTTTTTTATTTTTTTTACTGTGTATAGTGCTACTGAAAGTGAAAGTGACGTGACATACTCAGAATTTGTGGTCTGCATTTAACCCATCAAAAGTGCACACACACACACACACACACACACACACACACCGTGAACACACACCCGGAGCAGTGGGCAGCCATTTTTTACTGCATTTTAATGTTGGTCATAATGGTGGTACTTGGAAAGCCAAATATTTTCTGAGGTGGTACTTGGTGTAAAAAGTTTGAGAACCACTGGTCTAAACAATGTAATGACATGATTATTATTATTTTTTTTAGGGGGGGGGGTCTCAGAAGGATATTTTAGGTTTCGCAATTTCACTAATATTTGACCAATTCTCGTTTTTGTAAGATTTTATCTAGTCAACTTGAAAATGTAACTACAACATGATTCAAGCTACTTTTTCTTTATTAACCCTCTAGTTAAAGAAAAGTATATTCTAAGTGCACCACACATGACGTTGTCTTCATGATGTAAATGTTAAACAAATCACTAAATATCTTTGCAGAAAAGATGAACTACAACTACATCTTGTACAAACTTTTATTATGCATATTAGGCTATATGTTCTGAAATAATACAAGACAAATGCTCCAAAAAACTCAAGTAATTCCAATTCAAAATGACTGAAGGTATAACACCTAGAGTGCTATTATTAACTATAAAGGCTCTGTAAAACAATGAACAGCAGTTCTCAGCCTGTCACCCTGATGCAAACCTGACATATCAGATATACAGCAGTAGTTCTTCACATGTTTTGTATTCAATTACGCTGCTTTTCCATTGTTTTTTCTATGTAAGCATGGACGCGTTTCACTGTTGCGCTCGGGTCTCTTGCAGCGTCTCGTGCATGAAACGGCTTTCTAAAAACGCGGCACTCTAGTTATTAAAAGATGTTTAACTCACACCTTCTTGAATTTTTTCTATTCCACTGCCCGCGTCAACACAAAAACACACTCTGTGTGAAGGGCACCTAGAGAGCATCACACGTTAGCGGTTAATCATGTGCATCGACATGCATTGGATTGTTCTTTTCTCTTTACTTTTATTACCAAAGTGTCTAATTCTAGCGTTTGGTAATATTTCTATTCAAAATCACGATTCCTCGATTTATAAAAAATCTAATTGTGGCAAAACATTACATTCGAATTAATCGATAAAATCTGATAAATCGCCCAGCCATTGCCACAGTGTTTGCTTATTTTTTACTTTATTTACATTTTTGTGTAATTTATTTAATTTTACATCCAGTTGTATTCCGTGCCTCCAGACTTTATTCGTTTTGCTCTTATTCGTTTTTTTCTTATTCATTTGGTGCCACGGCGTTTGATGATTGTCAGATTTTAAACATTTATATTTAAACATTTTGCAAGTTTTTAATTTTATATTAGGCTTATAGCATGGTAATGGTGTATTTTTATTCGTTTTGTTAATTAAAGTCCCATGTTTATTGCAGAAAATGTGTCGTTGTAAGTTATAGATAAGCAATTGACCTGACATGAAAGTGAAAGCAAAATGCGCACGGGCATTAATAAGGTATTTAAAAGCGAAGGAAAGTGAGAGGGAAAACTCCAACCAACTTTGTAAAGCCAAACTGTATTATGCAACTTGCCGACAGCGTGTCTGTGGCCAAAATAAAGATAATTTATGCCTCCACGCAGCGTGCACACTCAGACCCAGGCGCACACTCATATGACGCAGCTGTGCATTTAACAGGCGACCAATGGCAATGCCCGTTCTAGATGGAGTTAAACCAGTTACGTTACCCGTTTGCGGAACAAGCGAGCCAGATTAATGGTTTAGTTTTAAAAGAGAAAAAAAAGCATCTATTGCTGGACTCGGTCGAGACCAACTTGAACATTTGGCGAGTCCGATGACCAAGTCCGAGACTTCAGCTGTTCATTCATATATGTACATTATATACTGATAGTTTAAATAAAGAATTCATCAGCTTATGAGAAAATAATAAATCTATTAATTGAAAAATAATCGATAGATTAGTCGACAATAAAAATAATCGTTAGCTGCAGCCCTACAGACATTTAGCCCTACAGCAGATTTAAATAACAGAAGTACTGGGATACAAGTTTATAGTTTGTGTATAAACACTAATTTTCTACAGTAGCGATCAAAAGGAAAGTATCGTAACACTTGTATTGTAATGTTTATCATCTTCCACTAGGATGTGGCGACAACCGTTTAAAACATGTATTTGACATTGAATCATTCATTCAGTGAAACAAGTCTTTATGAAGTGAGACACTGACTCCTTTTATTTATTAATTTTTTTTCAAATGAATATATATATATATATATATATATATATATATATAAGACTCAAGCAATGAACATTTTGTCAGAACCACTAGTAAATTAGGTTATTTTGTGAGAGAATCGTGATCTCCAATTTATTAAAAAAACTGATTCTCAATTTATCCAGAATCGTGCAGCTCTAGTTTACATGTTGTTTATTAGCTTACTGCATATTAGTCATTAAAAAATAAGATTAATTTCATAAATTATTAGTTGATTTCAAAATGCACCTACATTTTTTGCATTTTGTGTTTTTCAGTGGAATGAACGACTATTTTTCCCTATATTTCATCATTGAGGATAAAAAAAAAAGTATAAAATCTCGTCTGGTCTGGTGGGATAAGTGTCTCGTCTCACCCCTAATGGCCAGTACGTGTCTCGTCTCACCCCTAATGGCCAGTACGTGTCTCGTCTCACCCCTAATGGCCAGTACGTGTCTCGTCTCACCCCTAATGGCCAGTACGTGTCTCGTCTCACCCCTAATGGCCAGTACGTGTCTCGTCTCACCCCTAATGGCCAGTACGTGTCTCGTCTCACCCCTAATGGCCAGTACGTGTCTCGTCTCACCCCTAATGGCCAGTACGTGTCTCGTCTCACCCCTAATGGCCAGTACGTGTCGTGTAGATGGATACAATTATGTAAATACATTTGACTATTTAAAACAGTACAATTTATGTGGATCTATTGAACTGGGTTATATTGAGTGCTGATTGTGTCAGTTATTTTAGATTAAAATGAGGTATTATTTAATTACCCCTCTCAAATGTGGCACTTCTGCTTTGCTGGGTCTCATAAACGTCATCTTTTACCGTCCCTTCAATAATAAGACTTGAGTTCGGAGTCAGTCTGTGTTGAATCTGATGCCTTTATTTAAGGTTTGTACCGTTATCAAGTGTAACTTAATTACTGACATTTAAAGTTTAATTAAAAAGTGTTTAATGTGAGCTGAAAACCAGAAACAAAACTGTTTATTGTTATTTTGCATTATTTAATCACATCCTCGCTGTAATATGTTCTGTGAATATCTGTTTATGCACATTTCTCTTTTCCATTTTGTTACAGATTCTCTAATCAGAGTAAAAGTGTTGTAAACAGATTTCTTCTGAGTCTCCTCATTAAAGCAGCAGAGATTGAGACACAGACAGGAGAGCAGATGCTGAAACTGTTAACATCAGTCTGCACCAGATCTTCTGAATATGAATGGACTGAAATATTTGATGATACTGATTTCCTGCTGGATCTTTGCTCTCATGTGAAGAACTACGAGACTCAAACAGGCAGGAGTTATCTTCCAGCATTACAGTCAGTTTTCCAGTCACCTGATGTCTGGATCATAAATCTCTCAGAGAGAAAGATCTCCGTCCTCCTGGAAGTGCTGAAGCTCCAGACAGAGAAGAAACCAGTAGATCTGAGAAGATGTTCAGAGGAAGAGAGAGAAGTGATGAGTTTCCTTCAGTGTCTGCCCTACATCTCTCAGCTGAGGTTGGTCTTTGTGTTGTGACACTCATATATTGTCTTGTCTTTGTTTAATCGTATCTTTTGAGTCCCCAGGTGTTCATTTACTTCACCTGTCCTCCCTCATTATCCTTCTCGTTTGTGTCCTTCTGTTCTCTGTTGTACAGAGCCTTGTGCAATAACAGGGATGTGTTTCTGAACATTTTATTATTGGTTTTATTGTGTAATGTAATGACATTGTTTAATTCATTTATTTGGTTATTTATTATTAATTTATTCCCTAAAAATTAAGCCTTGTGCAATGTAAAGGGCATATATTTATATCTATCTGAGTTAGTTACTGGTCAAAACATAACCGGCGTTGAGAGTTTAATTCTTATGAAACCGAATGTTTAATGAATGTCAAAAGTAAAACTAACTTTACTGCCGTTGTGACTCGATGATGACCGGTGTCTTGTCGGTGGTCATTAGGGTTCTTTATTATTATTCGTCACATATACAATCATACAAGTATAATCAGTAGTGAAATGCAAGTAGAATTGAAGAAAAATACAGCATTTACATGAGGAAAGTGTGGAGGAAAAAATAACCTCCAGACTATGCTCCTTGGGGAGTACAGTGTGAGAACAGGAAAAACACCTCAGCAACACAAAAGCACATACACGACAAAGCCACAGGGGAAGTGAATCCGGCCCAGCAAGCAGCCATCTGATCCCGCAGCCACTGATCCGGCGCTGGTCAGACCCGCTTGACCAGGCCAGCGGATCGAAGCGAACAGAGGCGAATGGTCGGAGGGGGAGGGGGCTAATGTCTGTAATGTCTGTAGGGTGGGGGAGGAACGCAAGAGCGTCTCACTGCATTGCACTCCCGGGGTAGATTGCAGCAACAGCCTTGCCAAGGCCACTGTAAGGGAGCCAGAAAAAGATAAGATTGTTTTGTCTTTGGGGCGAGTAAACATTCCAATTTTTGCAGGCTACTCTCTGTCCGTTTTGGTCTTTATTTCAATCAATTTCCCTTTGTAAAGCCGTGAACTTCTCCTTGGTAGAATCCATATTGCGATTATAGTCTCAGTCTCAATGCTGACCGCTCTTCCCACAGCTTCAATCATACGGGCAGCCTTGTGGGGCTTTGGACAGCTGTTCCCGTTTTCTGAATTCTTCGATAACCCAGGGCAAAGCCTAATCCAATCAGCAAAATACCTGTTATCATGGTTCCGAATAGGTAGATATCAATGTCCTCCACGGAAAGAGCCGCAAGACACACGATTTGCCACCTCTTCCACGCGCCATCGTATAGTCGGCTGCGAACGTTCCGTCAGGGCAGTCAGGTTCCCCGAAACCCAAGTTTCGATAGTGTCAATTGCATTAAGAGACCAGTTAATCCATAATATTTTAGTTTGGAGAGCAGTGCAGAGAGAGTCTCTCACGAGACAAGGGAGCAAAGCAGGGAAGATAAGGGTGAGGACGGGGAGAGAAAGCAACCGCCTCCGTTGAGAGCCAAAGAGAAGAGCGTACATTAGTGTCGTGATCAGCACTGCTGCTGTTTTATCAGTCAGTGTTTATCAGCGCAGCGGTCAAAAAAACAGGACAAGGGAGGTCACGTACGGGACAAATCAATTAGACCAAAATACAGGGCGACCCGGCTAATACGGGACAACCCGGCTCATGCAGGACGACCCGGCTAATACGGGAAGACCCGGCTAATACGGGACGACCCGGCTAATACGGGAAGACCCGGCTAATATGGGACGACCCGGCTAATACGGGAAGACCCGGCTAATATGGGACGACCCGGCTAATACGGGAAGACTCGGCTAATACGGGACGACCCGGCTAATATGGGACGACCCGGCTAATACGGGAAGACTCGGCTAATACGGGAAGACCCGGCTAATACGGGACGACCCGGCTAATACGAGAAGACCCGGCTAATATGGGATGACCCGGCTAATACGGGAAGACTCGGCTAATACGGGACGGTTGGAAACCCTAGTTTCAGTGTTAGCTATAGTGTGATGCTTTCTGACCATTCACTACATCTGATCTCATTTTTGTGTCCGCGGCTAAATCTAAGAGCAGTTTTTGTTCAGGGTGAGATACAGCTGGCCATCAGAGTCAATACTCATCATATCTGTAGATGTTTGAACACAAATTATGGGTGTAATTATGGGGTGTCCTTATAGATTCAACCATCAGATGCTACCAGAGTACATGTGCTAAATGATGTATCTGATAATAACAGATAACTGTTAACACTAGTCCTGATGATGTGTGTCAGTCATTAATATGATTAATTACAGTCATTAATATGATTAATTATACTTACATTCAGGTCCATAAATATTGGGACATCGACACAATTCTAACATTTTTGGCTCTATACACCACCACAATGGATTTAAAATGAAACGAACAAGATGTGCTTTAACTGCAGACTGTCAGCTTTAATTTGAGGGTATTTACATCCAAATCAGGTGAACGGTGTATGAATTACAACAGTTTGCATATGTGCCTCCCACTTGTTAAGGGACCAAAAGTAATGGGACAGAATAATAATCATAAATCAAACTTTCACTTTTTAATACTTGGTTGCAAATCCTTTGCAGTTAATTACAATCTGAAGTCTGGAACGCATAGACATCACCAGACGCTGGGTTTCATCCCTGGTGATGCTCTGCCAGGCCTCTACTGCAACCGTCTTCAGCTCCTGCTTGTTCTTGGGGCATTTTCCCTTCAGTTTTGTCTTCAGCAAGTGAAATGCATGCTCAATCGGATTCAGGTCAGGTGATTGACTTGGCCATTGCATAACAGTCCACTTCTTTCCCTTCAAAAACTCTTTGGTTGCTTTTGCAGTATGCTTTGGGTCATTGTCCATCTGCACTGTGAAGCGCCGTCCAATGAGTTCTGAAGCATTTGGCTGAATATGAGCAGATAATATTGCCCGAAACACTTCAGAATTCATCCTGCTGCTTTAGTCAGCAGTCACATCATCAATAAATACAAGAGAACCAGTTCCACTGGCAGCCATACATGCCCACGCCATGACACTACCACCACCATGCTTCACTGATGAGGTGGCATGCTTAGGATCATGAGCAGTTCCTTTCCTTCTCCATACTCTTCTCTTCCCATCACTCTGGTACAAGTTGATCTTGGTCTCATCTGTCCATAGGATGTTTGTTCCAGAACTGTGAAGGCTTTTTTAGATGTCGTTTGGCAAACTCTAATCTGGCCTTCCTGTTTTTGAGGCTCACCAATGGTTTACATCTTGTGGTGAACCCTCTGTATTCACTCTGGTGAAGTCTTCTCTTGATTGTTGACTTTGACACACATACACCTACCTCCTGGAGAGTGTTCTTGATCTGGCCAACTGTTTTGAAGGGTGTTTTCTTCACCAGGGAAAGAATTCTTCGGTCATCCACCACAGTTGTTTTCCGTGGTCTTCGGGGTCTTTTGGTGTTGCTGAGTTCACCGGTGCGTTCCTTCTTTTTAAGAATGTTCCAAACAGTTGTTTTGGCCACGCCTAATGTTTTTGCTATCTCTCTGATGGGTTTGTTTTGTTTTTTCAGCCTAATGATGGCTTGCTTCACTGACAGCTCTTTGGATCTCATCTTGACAGTTGACAGCAACAGATTCCGAATGCAAATAGCACACTTTGTTATCCCTCATTGTAATTGGGATAGTGACGGAATAACACACACCTGGCCATGGAACAGCTGAGAAGCCAATTGTCCCATTACTTTTGGTCCCTTAACAAGTGGGAGGCACATATGCAAACTGTTGTAATTCATACACCGTTCACCTGATTTGGATGTAAATACCCTCAAATTAAAGCTGACAGGCTGCAGTTAAAGCACATCTTGTTCGTTTCATTTTAAATCCATTGTGGTGGTGTATAGAGCCAAAAATGTTAGAATTGTGTCGATGTCCCAATATTTATGGACCTGACTGTATATTCTCTATCAATTAATTGAGCCAACATCCAGTTAGTCCTGATGAGCACCACATTTTTCAGGTGTTTAAGGAGTTTGTAGCGATATATGTTGTTCAAGGATGCAGTTACTGCACAAAAAACATTTCATAACTTTTGCGTTCTCTCGTAAAGATATTTGCATTCCCTTACAAAACATATTCATTCTCTTGCAAAGTCATTGTGTTCTCTCACAAAACTAGTTGAGTTCAGACAAACATTGCTGTTTACTTCACAGCTAGCAGTGGTTCATACAGCTCTGTATGTTCACAATGTAGCAGTTCAGAGAGTTTTATTTTGGACTTGGACTCGTGTATAAAGAAACACTGATCGTAGGAGACATCTTGAAGTGCTACTTGCTGAAAGGACCTGAAGAAATCCCAGAAGGTGCTCTTTGGTTGGGTTTGAAGCCACTATTATAAGAAAGGAACCCAAGGCACTTCTTCTGGTCCAAAAAAGTTAAAAAGCCTTTACCCCCATTATGACCATTACAATAAAAGCATTAAAAATGACTAAAACACTGCACACTGATGACACTCTGAGAAAGACTGAAATGCATCAGTGTGCAGTGTTTTAGTCATTATTATATTATATTATTACTTAATCACAATATTTATGTAAAATACAAGATTAGTTGTATACCTCTTGGTATACATACTGTATATAATTGTGTTAATATTTGCTTTTGTGATGAATTTGTGAGGAGATCCCGTGGCACGAGATGAACTAATTTTTTTTTAACTAGTTTTGCATCTCGTTTTATTTGAGGACATTTTCCGGGTCACCAAATTTGCTTCAGACCAGCTCCAGTCACCTAATCTGGACATTTAATCAGCAAATGATCTGATCCAATCTGTCGTCACAGCACTATCCGAAAAACATTCAGAGGAATACTGGAGCGATATACAAAACCGTGCAAATGAACTGTGTGGCAAGGTTGGCCTAGCATCGGGGAGCACACCACCACAAAGGAGAGATGCCCGACAAAGCCAGCGACTGAATGACTTTATCATCGAGGCTCCTATAAACCGCACTCACAGCTCTAATGATGATCTGCGCACCGACTGCTTTTATCAAGCAGTCGGTGACAGGCTGGTCAGTGAATTGACGAGACGCTTCTCTAAAGATGCCGACGATGTGTTGACGGGGGTCTCAGCCCTCAGCCCACAACACAAGTCATTCTTAGACAAGAAGTGTCTATTGCCCATGGCACAGTTTTACGGTATCACTGAAGAAAATTTAAACGCAGAGATGCACCAAGTCCGGCGTCTGCTTGAAAGAAAAACAAATCAAGGACACTCGATTAAAAACACTTCTGAATTGCTGTTACTTATGGAACCATATAAAGATGCGTTTATGGACTTGCACAAACTCATCTTGATATCCCTGACACTTCCTGTGACATCTGTCATGTGAGAGATCTTTCTCTTGTCTCCGACGCTTGAAAACATATCTGAGAAGCAACTGTGGGGACGCCCGGAACAGCGACTTGGCACTCTTGGCCATCAATACAAGAAGAGCGAAGGCTTTGGAAGTTCAGCGCATCATTGATGCTTTTGCCGCCAACCACAACAACCGTCGCATTGTCCTAGTTTGAGATTGTAAATAGTAAGTGATCGTTGTCAAAGCTTTTTTGAATACTGATATTTCCACAGTGCTATGGGTGCATTTTGATATTGCCCTTGAACAATTCTGAAATGTTGTTCAATGAATGTCAATATGCAAAATCTTCAAGAATATTTGATTGAATGCTGAATATTGTGCTTGTTTAATTTAATAAAATAAAATCTCTTAGATTGTGATTAATAAAATAATTTAATATAAAATTGAGTAGCCAAGTTTTGCTCATATTTATTGATAGTAGACCGATTAATAATGTATGTAGATAGATAGATAGATAGATAGATAGATAGATAGATAGATAGATAGATAGATAGATAGATACATAGATAACAAAAGATTGGCTTTTTACTCCTCAAATAAAATGTTAAAACAGGTCTATAATTATACAATGAATTATAGGTTCAAGGTTCTTTATTATTTGTCACATACACAATCATACAGGGTATAATAGGTAGTGAAATGTTAATCAGGACAGGTCCGCTCAATGGAAAATGCAAAAAAATAAATAAAACATAATAATAAAATAAAAATAACATAAAAGCAATAAAAACTATGAAACAAAACACGAGAGAGTATATATATATATATACAAATATGGTGAGAATGAAATAAGAAACAAATAATGAAATAAAATAAGGGGTAAGATGTGCAATGAGATAAAGTGTGCAGTGCAAGAGAATGTGCAAATAGGTTGTACCGGGGATGTTACACAAAGCAGCAGTGTGGATGATGGGGAATAATGGATGTGATTACAGTTTATTATATTGAGTCCTGTGGATGTTATGATGTTATGAGACTGAGTTTAGGAGCCTGATGGCCTGGGGGAAGAAACTCCTCCTCAGTCTTTCAGTTTTAGCCAACATGCTCCTGTAGCGCCTGCCAGATGGCAGTAAAATGAAAAGGTGGTTACCGGGGTGATTCGAGTCCTTGATGATTTTTGCAGTTCTGCTTTTGCTGCGTTTGAGGTAGATGTCTTGCAGAGAGGGGAGAGTAGACCCTGAGATGCGCTCAGCTAAGCGCACGACTCTCTGCAGAGCTTTGCAGTCCTGGTTTGTGGCATTATTATACCACACTGAGATGCACTGAGACAGTACACTTTCTATGGCCCCTGAATAGCAAGTTTTCAGGATAGCTGGTGAGACCCTGAATTTCCTCAGCTGTCGCAGATGGTACAGTCTTTGCCTGGCTTTCTTGATCTGTGTTTGGATGTGTGCAGTCCATGTCAGGTCCTCGGAGATGTTTACACCGAGGTACTTGAAGCTGCTCACCCTCTCCACAGGGGTCCCGCTGATCATAAGAGGAGTGTAGGGCTGCTGCTGTCTCTTCCTGAAGTCTACAATCAGCTCTTTGGTTTTGCTCACGTTCAGAGAGAGACAGTTGTCCTGGCACCATGATGTAAGTCTCTCCACCTCATCCAAGTATGCGGCCTCATCATTGTTGGAAACGAGGCCCAGAACCACAGTATCGTCAGCAAATTTAACAATGGAAGTGGAGCTGTGTGAGGACACGCAGTCGTGGGTGTATAGAGAGTATAGCAGGGGGCTCAGTACACAGCCCTGTGGGGCTCCTACATTCAGGGTGATGGAGTTGGAGGTGAACTGGCCGACTTTCACCACTTGTGGTCTAGCGGTGAGGAAATCTTGGATCCAGTCACAGAGTGAAGTGTTTAGGCCGAGGTCTGATAGTTTGACAGCTAGCTTGGTGGGGACTATAGTGTTGAAAGCTGAGCTATAGTCGATGAATAGCAGCCTGACATAGTTGCCATTTTTGCTGTCGATGTGAGTGAGGGAGGAGTGCAGTACCTGGGAGATGGCATCATCAGTAGACCTATTTGGCCGATAGGCAAACTGAAGAGGGTCCAAGGTAGCAGGGATGGAGGAGCAAATGTGTTTCTTTAAGAGTCTCTCAAAAACCTTCATGACTGTCGATGTGAGGGCAACTGGACGATAGTCATTCAGGCAAGAGGGTTTACTGTTCTTAGGCACAGGGATTATGACAGATTTTTTAAAGGAGGTGGGAACAACAGAGGTAGCAAGGGACTCATTAAAGATGGAAGTAAACAAACCAGCAAGCTGATCAGCACAGGACCTCAGAACGTGGCCAGTAATCCCATCAGGTCCTTCTGCTTTCCTGACGTTCACTCTCTTTAGTTCCCTCCGAACGTCGTCCTCTGAAAAAGTGATAGCAAAACCATCGCTGCTCTGTCTGCTGCTTTCTGACGTGCTGATCGGCAGGATCGCGCCGCCATTAACGTTACATTCAAAGCGGCCGTAGAAAGTGTTTAGCTCCTCGGCCAGCAGCGGGTCTGCTCTCACCTCCGCGGAAGAGTTATTTCCAGAGGAACAGATGGTCTTCAGTCCCTGCCACATGCGTCGAGAGTCATTGAGCTGGAAATGTGACTCAATTCTCTCCCTGTACCGGCGTTTAGCGGCTCTTATTGCACGCCGGAGAGCATAACACGCTGTTTTGTATTCGCTCATGTTCCCCGACAAAAGACCAGCATTGTATGCGGCAGTGCGATGGTTAACCGCATCACGGATTGATCTGTCCACCCACGGTTTCTGATTGGAGAATGTCCTTATTGTTACTGTTTCGGTGGCTTGCTCGGTTAGCGTGTTGATAAAGCTTACTGCTACATCCGTGAATTCGCTGACGTCAGTTGAACTCGCCCGGAACATGTCCCAGTCGACGTCATCAAGAGACGCCTGTAGCATAGCTTCAGAGTGGGCGGACCAGCGCGTCACTTCCCTCTCCACCGGGGGTCTCTGAACGATCCGTTGTTTATATTCCGGTGTGAGAAATATGGCCGCGTGGTCTGATTTGCCAAAAGCCGGCAGGGAACGAGCTTTGTAGGCATTCTTAAACTGGGTGTAGCAATGATCCAGTGTATTCTGTCCTCTAGTTGGGCAGGATATATGTTGGTGAAAGTTTGGCATGACTTTTTTGAGGTTGGCCTTGTTAAAGTCCCCAGCTATGATGGAGGCAGCGTCAGGGTGCTTGTTGATATAGCCGCTGAGCTCGTCGTGAAGTATGGACAAAGCCACGCTAGTATCTGCTTGTGGTGGTATATATACGGCAGTGATGATGATCGATGTGAACTCCCGGGGGAGGTAGAATGGGCGGCAGATAATGGAGAGATGTTCCAGATGAGCCGAGCAGGAACGCGACAGAATGGAGATATTCCTGGGGTCACACCATTTCTTGTTGATCATGAAACACACTCCACCACCTTTGGTTTTTCCAGCCTCGGCTGTTCTGTCCATCCGTAAAACAGAAAAGTTATCAGACGGCGTTACAGCGTTGTCCGGGACCGAGGGCGTAAGCCATGTTTCGGTCAAACAGAGGATGTTACAGTCTCTAATGTCCCGTTGGAAACTAATCCTGGCTCTAAGATCGTCCATCTTATTCTCCAAGGATTGTACATTAGCGAGCAGAATACTCGGTAGAGGAGGACTGTGAGCCCTTTTCCTCAGTCTGTTGCGTATTCCAGCGCGTCTCCCGCAGTGTTTCCTTCGCCGCCTGGGATTATTGAGGCGGCCTTTGTTAACCTCGGTGCTCCGAAGTATCTCCAATGGCCACGCTGGATCCGTGGATAAAGTGTCCTGAAGCAGGTTAGTGCAGTGGTGTCCAATGTCCAAAAGTGTTCTTCTGTCGTATATAAATAGTGCAGACGTTATGCGTGTAAAAAGAGAAAGTAAAAAAGTATATTAAAGCACAAATTGAGCGGAGCCATCCCTAACGTCGACTGTACAATGCAGCGCCGGAAGCGGAAACAGACCGAGAGGTATAATTATAGACCTATTATTAACACTGCAGTCATCAATAAAAATCAACGAAATAATAAGCTTTAGCCTATTTTAAGCACCGACTTTAAAAAAAAACAACCTGTTTAACACGAAATAGCTGCATTTCTTCTCTTTTCTTCACTATGTACAGGCCACGAGAAATATTAAGGGAATAAATTAAAACAGCTAGGTATACCGTTATCAGTATATGTTGAAATAGATTCGTCTCTGAGAGAATATGCCGAAAGCTTCGTCATTACTCCGTTATTCCGTTTTTACTTTCACTTTCTCTAATTTACTGAGATTAAGACGTTCACCGGCATACCTCTTGGGCAAAATTTTCACGTTGCTGATGTAATATCCATTGGCTCGCCTTCACGGTTTAAAACAGAAATATTTCCAAGTTTGCGACATTAACATGTATATATAAAATTGCGCAGCTCCCCTGGTCAGTGATCTAGCACCCCCTCAGCACCTGCCTTCAAAATTCGCTGGCGCCGCCCCTGTTCCTGATCTACCAAAGACGCACAGTCCAGTTTCTCAGTGATCAAACTCCGTAAAAACTCACGACAGCAAAAAAACTCGGTCCAGCTTCTCTTCAGCTCACTTCGACGCTTGTCTAATGCTGTTCACATATCGCTCTCTCGATCGCTCGCCACGGCTCACTTCTTTTTCTCTTTTTCTCCTCTTGCGCTACTCTCGCTCATATTCTTTTCCGGTTCCCGTAAAAAAACATAGAGATCTGCGTGGGACTGTTTGAGAGCTGTATATTATATCTGTTAGCCTGCTCTGAGCATCGTTGCACATGCTGTGCTCAGACCCTGCAAATAAAACGAAGCACTGGTTCATGTGTGCAGCGAGTGCAGGCTGTACCGGTGCTCGATAAGAATAAAGTGCAGATATACTGTTCTGAAAGGATGTCGGCAACAGGATAATGTTAGACTGCCCGCTCCCCTTCAAATTGCACCAGAGTTACCGACCGTTACCGCGTTGTATTCGGGAAATTAATCCCGCGGCTCAAGAAATCTGGTCGGGACAAACGCAGCAATGCAGACCTAGACTGCTGTGATGCACGGCTCTCGGTTGATCGGTGTGTTGCATTGAGCAGCAGCGTTCAGTTTTAATTGTAGTGTCCTCTAACTGAACAAAATTATTTTTATTACTATAAAAAATCTAAACGACGGTGAGGGACGGTGCCGCGGTGGGCAAGTGTAACGGTGTTGCGGCTTAACACCGGTATAACCGTCATCACCGTCTACCACGGCAAGCCTAATATATATATATATGTTTTTTTTTAAAGACTCAAGCAATGAACATTTTGTCAGAACTACTAGTAAATTAGGTTATTTTGTGAGAGAATCGTGATCTCCAATTTATAAAAAAAACTGATTCTCAATTTATCCAGAATCGTGCAGCTCTAGTTTACATGTTGTTTATTAGCCTACTGCATATTATTCCTAAAAAAATAAGTTTAATTTCTTAAATTATTAGTTGATTTCAAAATGCACCTACATTTTTTGCATTTTGTGTTTTTCAGTTGAATGAAAGACTATTTTTCCCTATATTTCATCATTGAGGATAAAAAAAAAAGTATAAAATCTCGTCTGGTCTGGTGGGATAAGTGTCTCGTCACACCCCTAATGGCCAGTACGTGTCTCGTCTCACCCCTAATGGCCAGTACGTGTCTCGTCTCACCCCTAATGGCCAGTACGTGTCTCGTCTCACCCCTAATGGCCAGTACGTGTCTCGTCTCACCCCTAATGGCCAGTACGCGTCTCGTCTCACCCCTAATGGCCAGTACGTGTCTCGTCACACCCCTAATGGCCAGTACGTGTCTCGTCTCACCCCTAATGGCCAGTACGTGTCTCGTCTCACTCCTAATGGCCAGTACGTGTCTCGTCACACCCCTAATGGCCAGTACGTGTCGTGTAGATGGATACAATTATGTAAATACATTTGACTATTTAAAACTGAGTACAATTTATGTGGATCTATTGAACTGGGTTATATTGAGTGCTGATTGTGTCAGTTATTTTAGATTAAAATGAGGTATTATTTAATTACCTCTCTCAAATGTGGCACTTCTGCTTTGCTGGGTCTCATAAACGTCATCTTTTACCGTCCCTTCAATAATAAGACTTGAGTTCAGAGTCAGTCTGTGTTGAATCTGATGCCTTTATTTCAGGTTTGTACCGTTATCAAAAGTGTAAATTAATTACTCACATATAAAGTTTAATTTAAAAAGTGTTTAATGTGAGCTGAAAACCAGAAACAAAACAGTTTATTGTTATTTTGCATTATTTAATCACATCCTCGCTGTAATATGTTCTGTGAATATCTGTTTATGCACATTTCTCTTTTCCATTTTGTTACAGATTCTCTAATCAGAGTAAAAGTGTTGTAAGAAGATTTCTTCTGAGTCTCCTCATTAAAGCAGCAGAGATTGAGACACAGACAGGAGAGCAGATGCTGAAACTGTTAACATCAGTCTGCACCAGATCTTCTGAATATGAATGGACTGAAATATTTGATGATACTGATTTCCTGCTGGATCTTTGCTCTCATGTGAAGAACTACGAGACTCAAACAGGCAGGAGTTATCTTCCAGCATTACAGTCAGTTTTCCAGTCACCTGATGTCTGGATCATAAATCTCTCAGAGAGAAAGATCTCCGTCCTCCTGGAAGTGCTGAAGCTCCAGACAGAGAAGAAACCAGTAGATCTGATCAGATGTTCAGAGGAAGAGCGAGAAGTGATGAGTTTCCTTCAGTGTCTGCCCTACATCTCTCAGCTGAGGTGAGACAATCTCTGTCTACTTACAGTTATTGTGAAATATGATTTCTTCATAAGCTGGAGCATGTTTTCTGGTCTTAATGAGTGTCTTTAGATTAGAGGCTGTGTTGTGTTTCAGTGTTAACTATAGAGTGATGCTTTCTGACCATTCACTACATCTGATCTCATTTTTGTGTCCGCGGCTAAATCTAAGAGCAGTTTTTGTTCAGGGTGAGATACAGCTGGCCATCAGAGTCAATACTCATCATATCTGTAGATGTTTGAACACAAATTATGGGTGTATTTATGGGGTGTCCTTATAGATTCAACCATCAGATGCTACCAGAGTACATGTGCTAAATGATGTATCTGATAATAACAGATAACTGTTAACACTAGTCCTGATGATGTGTGTCAGTCATTAATATGATTAATTATACTTATATTCTCTATCATTTAATTGAGGAGTTTTCAAAGTGTGTGAGGCACTTCCCCAGAGCCAGAGCATGTCCGGAGATGTACACAAAGGGGTACAAATAAATAATTAATGATTAATAATTGCATTCAATGTATGATTGTGGAAATAAAAGCAAAAGAAGCAGGTTTTTGAGCAAGAGACATCATGATGTTTCTGCTCTTCTGTGATCAGATCATTTTAAACTGATAAACTCCTGGACAGTTTATAGTCAAGGATCCAGTAAACGATTGCATTCAAGCAGTCAGATTAAAACATCAGAGATGGTGGAGAAAATACTGACTCGTGTCCAGATTTCAGTAAATGATTAATTTCAGTCTGTAGTTTGTTTCAAGACACGATCTCTCTTGTATTCTGTGATTGTTTCAGAGCAGATGAACTGTTTCTCATCATGCTGTGAAATACAGACTGAACAACGACTAAAACATATTCTGAAAGTAATTGTAATGATATTGTTGCTCTGTGCTGCTGTTGTTATAGATATGTATGGATTTATCTGTTCTCGTAAACCCTGTTCGGACGGGATTAGTTTAAAAGGGTAGATGGAGTAATGTAGTGTTTTACACCTCAAGACATCTGTAATATTAATGACCAATTCACACAGGATAAGAAATCTCTGTAAAACTACCACAAGTGTGAGGGGTAACTCGATCTGTGCTTCGCTGTCACCTGCTTATCGTCATGTGCATCATGTACATTGTTTTCTGACATCTTCGTTCAACCGGACCTAACTGTTTATATCCAATCTGAATGTTACTTAATTAATCGTTTATAAATATATAGATGATAGATAGATAGATAGATAGATAGATAGATAGATAGATGATAGATAGATACACACACACAAAAACAGGTCGGATCAAACGATTTATTAAGTTAAATTTTGTCGGTGATAGTCACTTAACATTTTTCAGGTGTGTTTAAGGAGTTTGTAATAGAGATATAACTGTTGTTCAAGGATGCAGTTACTGCACAAAAAATGTAAGACACAAATTGTATTTTTCTATTCTTCTAATGCGGGGGTCACCAACCTTTTTAAGCCCAGGATTCGTGACCTCGACCTTTATTAAAGTCAAGATCTCATATTGAAGAATTGATAGGAAAATACATCCCATTTTATACTTACAATTTGAGACCTTTTATTTATTATTTTGATCGTGACAGATTCAGTATCACAAATAACATCCTATTGCTCTGCTTTTCAGCTAAACATTATAACATTTTATCTCTGAGTCTTGTTGAATTATTTGTGTCTGATGTGAAGTAGTGTATTATGTGATGTAAGTTGTCTCAAATTAATGAAGTGTTTGGTTCTTGATTGTGTATTATCAGGTTTGGGGAGATTGGTGATAAAGAAAGAAGGATGTCTTCAGTCAGATATCTGCTGAATCTCTGTGTTGCTGCTGTAGAAACTGACAAAGATACAGGAACAAGATTCTCGACTCTGCTGTCATCTGTGTGCAGCTACAAAACCTTCCCTTTTAATAAAGATCGTCATGTTCAGAGTGATTTCCTGCTGGATCTTTACTCTCATGTGAAGAACTACGAGACTCAAACAGGCAGGAGTTATCTTCCAGCATTACAGTCAGTTTTCCAGTCACCTGATGAATGGATCATAAATCTCTCAGAGAGAAAGATCTCCGTCCTCCTGGAAGTGCTGAAGCTCCAGACAGAGAAGAAAACAGTAGAGCTGATCAGATGTTCAGAGGAAGAGAGAGAAGTGATGAGTTTCCTTCAGTGTCTGCCCTACATCTCTCAGCTGAGGTGAGAAAATCTCTGTCTACTTACAGTTATTGTGAAATATGATTTCTTCATAAGCTGGAGCATGTTTTCTGGTCTTAATGAGTGTCTTTAGATTAGAGTCTGTGTTGTGTTTCAGTGTTAACTATAGAGTGATGCTTTCTGACCATTCACTGCATCTGATCTCATTTTTGTGTCCGCGGCTAAATCTAAGAGCAGTTTTTGTGCAGGGTGAGATACAGCTGGCCATCAGAGTCAATACTCATCATATCTGTAGATGTTTGAACACAAATGATGGGTGTATTTATGGGGTGTCCTTATAGATTCAACCATCAGATGCTACCAGAGTACATGTGCTAAATGATGTATCTGATAATAACAGATAACTGTTAACACTAGTCATGATGATGTGTGTCAGTCATCAATATGATTAATTATACTTATATTCTCTATCATTTAATTGAGCCAACATCCAGTTAGTCCAGATGAGCACCACATTTTTCAGGTGTTTAAGGAGTTTGTAGAGATATATGTTGTTCAAGGATGCAGTTACTGCACAAAAAACCTTTCATAACTTTTGCGTTCTCTCGTAAAGATATTGGCATTCCCTTACAAAACATCTTCATCCTCTTGCAAAGTCATTGTGTTCTCTCACAAAACTAGTTGAGTTCAGACAAACATTGCTGTTTACTTCACAGCTAGCAGTGGTTCATACAGCTCTGTATGTTCACAATGTAGCAGTTCAGAGAGTTTTATTTTGGACTTGGACTCGTGTATAAAGAAACACTGATCGTAGGAGACATCTTGAAGTGCTACTTGCTGAAAGGACCTGAAGAAATCCCAGAAGGTGCTCTTTGGTTGGGTTTGAAGCCACTATTATAAGAAAGGAACCCAAGGCACTTCTTCTGGTCCAAAAAAGTTAAAAAGTCTTTATTCCCATTATGACCCTTACAATAAAAGCATTAAAAATGACTAAAACACTGCACACTGATGACACTCTGAGAAAGACTGAAATGCATCAGTGTGCAGTGTTTTAGTCATTATTATATTATATTATTACTTAATCACAATATTTATGTAAAATACAAGATTAGTTTTATACCTCTTGGTATACATACTGTAAATAATTGTGCTAATATTTGCTTTTGTGATGAATTTGTTATTAATGGCCAATAGGGATGTGACGATATCCCGTGGCACGAGATCTCGCGAGATATAATGTGTCTGAGAACGTGACGATATTCTCGCAAAGTATTTTGCAATGTTTACATTAGAGCTGCACAATTAATCATTAAAAACAGCCTGCAGTTATCCCTACTTAAGACTGTTTTTCTGTCATGTTTAACACAAACAAGACTCTAGAGCAGAAGGGAAAGGCTAGTACGGCATCATCTCTTCATAGAGTTATGTTCATAGAACATTATATTATTATAGGACTGTCAGAACCGCACATTTATAGCCGAACTGACGCCTTTACATTGTCAGGATTCACAACCGCATTCAAAGCTGCGCTGAATGAACGGTACAGCACGGGACATTGAGTTTCCTATATAATCATGACATTTTTTACATACAAGAACACGTTATCTGATAATATTGCAGTAAAATGAAATAATAAATTACAATTATAGAAAGTGAGAAGTGAACGTAAGCACGCTCTCGTCAGAAAATCTCTTCAGAGGCACATGCGCTGTCTAATGAAATACAGAATTTATGACTTGTCTTGTTATTTGGAAAGACATGCTGACCGAAATCACATGCGCCAGCACAGCCATGCAATCTGCCGACATTTCGCTGGATACAGCTGTTTTGTTGATTGACAACCTGAAAAAGTTATTTTCCCAGTACAGAGAGAATGGGTTTGAAAAGGCTGTGACAGATGCACGTCTTTTAGCGAATGCATGTGATGCCTCTACAGAGTTTGCACAGAAGCGCAAAACATTTCACGACGAAGTGAACGCTGGACAACCAGGGCACCAGGACGCCCAGCTTCATTTCAAACAAACAGTGTTTTATGTAATCGTTGACACCATACGCAGTGAACTCAACACAAGATTTGAAAATCTGGGGCAGATTTCAGAGAAATTTTGTTTAATTTTGCAAATGACTGAAATGTCAAAGGAGGATTTAGAAGCACGACCTAATTCAATTAGTCTGTAGTGCAAGCGACCTTCTATGTGCATGCAAAACCGCAATTGAAAAACGTAACTTCATTCTTCAGAGAAACCTTGATTCATTATTCCAGAATTTGGTTGTTGCATTAAGAGTGTTCATTACCATGCCTGTCACCGTGGCCTCTGCAGAGAGGTCATCCAGTAAAACTTATAAACACTTAGCCTATCTGCGATCTACAATGGACCAAGACCGATCCGTGCATCTGGCACTCATATCAATAGAGCACGCAGTTGCACGATCCACACCCTTTGATGAAATGTTAGAAAAATGGCCATGAAAACAAGACGTGTTCAAATTAAATTGTGTGTTACCTTTTATATCTGAAAAGTTTAGGAGAAGAAACTCTTCATTTTACTAGTAACCGGTTCTTTTTAATGTAGCCATAATACTGCAGAGTTAAAACTTCTGTTCTGCTATTCTTGTTGTGGTGTTTATAGCCGCTTTTATGGGTTTTTAAATGTATTTATTGTTAGATTTTAATATCGTACTAATAATAGAAAGGAAACCTGTTACAAATCATTTTAACTGTTCAAAATTATTTTTGTAATGATGATTAAAAAACAATGAAATAAATAATAAGGGTTGTATAGAAGACTAGTTAAAACTGCACGCATGGTTAGATTTGTATTAAAGTTAGCTAAAACTGAAACTAAAATTAAAACCTTAAAAACATTTTCGTTACTTGAAATTAAATATTTCAATATTATTTGAAATAATATAAATGTTAAGTAATAAAACATTTCATTTTCTTATTCGGTGTCTTTCAATTTCTTATTAAATGTCAAACACACACACGGACGCACACACACACATTTCAGGAAGAAGGGGGCCGACATTTCTGTCTTGCATACCCCCTTTAAAACTCTTCATTGCGCCCCTGTGTGTGCGTGTGTGTGTGTGCGCGCGCGCGCGCGATCGCTCAGAGACGCGCACACCAAACGCGCTCTCTGGACTCGCTAACAAAGCATTTAAAGTCATTGTTAGTTGTTTAATGTGTGATGGACAGGACAAGCCTCGACTGTCAGCTGTGATAAAACTTCCCGGTGTTATGACGCCATTATTTATTCTGTCGCTCTCGTGTCCTGAATGCGGTTCATATATGTACATTATGTACTGATAGTTTAAATAAAGAATTCATCAGCTTATGAGAAAATAATAAATATATTAATTGAAAAATAATCGATAGATTAGTCGACAATAAAAATAATCGTTAGCTGCAGCCCTACAGACATTTAGCCCTACAGCAGATTTAAATAACAGAAGTACTGGGATACAAGTTTATAGTTTGTGTATAAACACTAATTTTCTACAGTAGCGATCAAAAGGAAAGTATCGTAACACTTGTATTGTAATGTTTATCATCTTCCACTAGGATGTGGCGACAACCGTTTAAAACATGTATTTGACATTGAATCATTCATTCAGTGAAACAAGTCTTTATGAAGTGAGACACTGACTCATTTTATTTTATTTTTGTTCAAATGAATATATATATATATATATATTTATTTTTAAAGACTCAAGCAATGAACATTTTGTCAGAACCACTAGTAAATTAGGTTATTTTGTGAGAGAATCGTGATCTCCAATTTATTAAAAAACTGATTCTCAATTTATCCAGAATCGTGCAGCTCTAGTTTACATGTTGTTTATTAGCCTACTGCATATTATTCATTAAAAAATAAGTTTAATTTAATAAATCATTAGTTGATTTCAAAATGCACCTACATTTTTTGCATTTTGTGTTTTTCAGTTAAATGAAAGACTATTTTTCCCTATATTTAATTCAAAAAAGTATAAAATCTCGTCTGGTCTCGTGGGATAAGTGTCTCATCTCACCTCTAATGGCCAGTATGTGTCTCGTCACACCCCTAATGGCCAGTACGTGTCTCGTCTCACCCCTAATGGCCAGTACGTGTCTCGTCACACCCCTAATGGCCAGTACGTGTCTCGTCACACCCCTAATGGCCAGTACGTGTCTCGTCACACCCCTAATGGCCAGTACCTGTCTCGTCACACCCCTAATGGCCAGTACCTGTCTCGTCACACCCCTAATGGCCAGTACGTGTCTCGTCACACCCCTAATGGCCAGTACGTGTCTCGTCACACCCCTAATGGCCAGTACCTGTCTCGTCACACCCCTAATGGCCAGTACCTGTCTCGTCACACCCCTAATGGCCAGTACCTGTCTCGTCACACCCCTAATGGCCAGTACCTGTCTCGTCACACCCCTAATGGCCAGTACCTGTCTCGTCACACCCCTAATGGCCAGTACCTGTCTCGTCACACCCCTAATGGCCAGTACGTGTCTCGTCACACCCCTAATGGCCAGTACGTGTCTCGTCACACCCCTAATGGCCAGTACCTGTCTCGTCACACCCCTAATGGCCAGTACGTGTCTCGTCACACCCCTAATGGCCAGTACCTGTCTCGTCACACCCCTAATGGCCAGTACCTGTCTCGTCACACCCCTAATGGCCAGTACGTGTCTCGTCACACCCCTAATGGCCAGTACGTGTCTCGTCACACCCCTAATGGCCAGTACGTGTCTCGTCTCACCCCTAATGGCCAGTACGTGTCTCGTCACACCCCTAATGGCCAGTACGTGTCTCGTCTCACCCCTAATGGCCAGTACGTGTCTTGTAGATGGATACAATTATGTAAATAAATTTGAATATTTAAAACTGAGTACAATTTATGTGGATCTATTGAACTGGGTTATATTGAGTACTGATCGTGTCAGTTATTTTAGATTAAAATGAGGTATTATTTAATTACCCCTCTCAAATGTGGCACTTCTGCTTTGCTGGGTCTCATAAACGTCATCTTTTACCGTCCCTTCAATAATAAGACTTGAGTTCAGAGTCAGTCTGTGTTGAATCTGATGCCTTTATTTCAGGTTTGTACCGTTATCAAAAGTGTAAATTAATTACTGACATTTAAAGTTTCATTTAAAAGTGTTTAATGTGAGCTGAAAACCAGAAACAAAACAGTTTATTGTTATGTTGCATTATTTAATCACATCCTCGCTGTAATATGTTCTGTGAATATCTGTTTATGCACATTTCTCATTTCCATTTTGTTACAGATTCTCTAATCAGAGTGAAAGTGTTGTAAGCAGATTTCTTCTGAGTCTCTTCATTAAAGCAGCAGAGATTGAGACACAGACAGGAGAGCAGATGCTGAAACTGTTAACATCAGTCTGCACCAGATCTTCTGATTATGAATGGACTGAAATATTTGATGATACTGATTTCCTGCTGGATCTTTGCTCTCATGTGAAGAACTATGAGACTCAAACAGGCAGGAGTTATCTTCCAGCATTACAGTCAGTTTTCCAGTCACCTGATGAATGGATCATAGATCTCTCAGAGAGAAAGATCTCCGTCCTCCTGGAAGTGCTGAAGCTCCAGACAGAGAAGAAAACAGTAGATCTGAGAAGATGTTCAGAGGAAGAGAGAGAAGTGAAGAGTTTCCTTCAGTGTCTGCCCTACATCTCTCAGCTGAGGTGAGAAAATCTCTGGCTACTTACAGTTATTGTGAAATATGATTTCTTCATAAGCTGGAGCATGTTTTCTGGTCTTAATGAGTGTCTTTAGATTAGAGTCTGTGTTGTGTTTCAGTGTTAGCTATAGAGTGATGCTTTCTGACCATTCACTGCATCTGATCTCATTTCTGTGTCCGCGGCTAAATCTAAGAGCAGTTTTTGTGCAGGGAGAGATACAACTGGCCATCAGAGTCAATACTCATCATATCTGTAGATGTTTGAACACAAATTATGGGTGTATTTATGGGGTGTCCTTATAGATTGAACCATCAGATGCTACCAGAGTACATGTGCTAAATGATGTATCTGATAATAACAGATAACTGTTAACACTAGTCATGATGATGTGTGTCAGTCATCAGGGCCGTGCAGAGACCTTTGGAGGGGCAGGTGCTCAAAATATAAAAGGGGCACATGAAACAAGGCTTTAAATAGGGCTGTGCACAAAATATCATAACAGCAATGTATAGTGACGCATTCCTTGCTGATACGCGTATTGATGCGGATGCTTCTGTATTGATACAGTACCATACAAGACCATTTACATTTAAAAGTTAAATAATATTTTCTTTGCACCTGCCTCAAGTAGCTCCTGTTTTTGTTTTATTCTTCTCTCTTTGCGAGGCACTGCAGAACACACACACACACACACAGGGACATTTCACACATTTTTCTGAAATCTATAAGGGCCATATCTTCTTCACTCTGCACTGTGATGTCAGGTCAGGTATATTATTCGTTTTATATTGACATTTTTTTATTTATTTCCAGAGAGATGTTATTGACTTTACAGGCTAAGGTGTTTTTGCTATTGTAAACACTACTGTTGCTTTTGTAGAAAAAAATTGTCATATTAAAAATATAATTGTATTCTAATCCTGTTCTAAATGTATTCATTTTTGAATGATAATGAAAATTAAAAACAGGATTGATAAGTAAAATTCGGAGAATGAGAAAATCAGTATAGCCTTGTTTTACCAGTGTTGAGGTAATTACTTTAAGGCACTCTACATTTTTAAATAAATACTGTAACAATAAAAGTAAAAGTATGAATAGATTTTAGTCAAATGACATTAAAAAGACCAGACCCTTCCACCCCCATGAAACTTTTCTCCCTCAAATAGCACGAATGAAGTGAACACATGCACCTTTGTTTGTGGTGCTGCTGCTGTGTATAACGTTAGAAGTAGCGTTTGCTGCAGGCTAAACACAGCGATTTAAACAAAAGCTGTGCAATGCATGTTCTCTTCACGTTGTTCTTGTAAAATAATAATAATGATAAGTAAACAAGCATACCACTCCGCTGAGAACCCCACTTACTTAAGCTGCAACCGTAGCGTGGACGATATTGAAGTGGTGCCTGAGCGCGAGGGATCGTTCGGATGAGGTCGTCAGGTGAAAGGTTATCATGTGGGTGATTTTATTTACGGCTAAATTATTAATCATTAATTTTACTAATAGTTAGATTGGGCAGGCCTTCACAGAAGGGTGTTTAATAAAAAAAAAAATAATAAAAAAAATTGATAAAAGGGCACTTTGGGCTTCATGGGACAAAGGGGCAGGTGCTCAAGCACCCTCCGCCCCCCCCTCTGCACGTGCCTGTCAGTCATCAATATGAGATTATATTCATATTCTCTATCATTTAATTGAGGAGTTTTCAAAGTGTGTGATGCACTTCCCCAGAGCCAGAGCATGTCCGGAGATGTACACAGAGAGGTACAAATAAATAATTAATGATTAATAATTGCATTCAATGTAATAATGTTAGCACAAGCGGCTCTTGCGGGAGCGACGAGCCGCAGAGGATTCAGCAGCCTTCCTTCCTCCAACAGTTATGTTCACAATTTTATGTACACTGTGTGTGTGTGTGTGTGTGGGGGGGGGGGGGGGGGCTGTGACAGGATGGCGGTAAAGTTAGTTTCACGTTTGACATTCATTAAACATTCGGTTTCATAAGAATTAAACTCTCAACGCCGGTTATGTTTTGAGCAGTAACTAACTCAGATAGACATAAATATATGCCCTTTACATTGCACAAGGCTTACTTTCTAGGGAAAAAAAAATAATACAAATGTACCATATAAATTAAATAAACAATTTAACTACATTACTTTATATTATAAAACCAATAATAAAATGTTCAGAAAAACATCCCTGTTATTGCACAAGGCTCTTTTTGGAATTAGCATTTTATGTGTTTTATAATAATTGTACAACTTTTTATTTGTGCAATAATACAAATCCATTAAACAACAGCATTTGATTTAAAGATAACCAACTGTAAAAATCTCTAAATAATATTTATTCCCTATAATGCACACAAAGAAAGAAAGGAAAGAATCAAAATAACAGTAAATAATAACAAGAACATTGAGGGAAAATAAAAAGTTAATAAAAATAAAAATGAGAGAAAGAAAATAACAATAAATACAAAATAAGAAAAGAGAGAAAAATAATAAGAAAGAAAGAAAGAAAGAATTACAGGGCAGTGATAATAGAAATGCAGATTATGGGGCATTCACGGTTCTGTTTGGGACTGACAGCACTTACAGGCGAGAGACTTGAAAGGCTTTATTTATTCAGTAGATTAAAACATCTGCTTGAATACATATCTGTATATGAATGAACAGCTGAAGTCATAACCGCGTTCAGGACACGAGAGAGACAGAATAAATAATGGCGTCATAACACCGGGAAGTTTTATCACAGCTGAGCCCGTTTTTAAATAAATGCTCCCAGTCGAGGCTTGTCCTGTCCATCACACATTAAACAACTAACAATGATTTTAAATGCTTTGTTGGCGAGTGCAGAGAGCGTGTTTGGTGCGCGCGTCTGAGAGCTCGCGATCGCGTTCACACTCGTCACAGCACTGACGCAGCTCCGGTTTAAGATGAACACGAATCATTTCTCCTTCTCCGTCTCTGTGAGTGCATTAAACTCATCATGATTATATAGTAAACTCAATGTCCCGTGCTGTTCCGTTCATTCAGCGCAGCTTTGAATGCGGTTGTGAATCCTGACAATGTAAAGGCGTCAGTTCGGCTATAAATGCGGACTTCTGACGGTCGTATTATAATATAATGCTCTATGAAGTGATGATGCCTCAATGGGCGTGGCTAAATGTGTGACGCATCGACGCACAAAATGCTAATCAACGTATTTTTATAATCTATGTAATAGATGACGTCGACATATCGCTGCAGCCCTAATAATAACAGATAACTGTTAACACTAGTCATGATGATGTGTGTCAGTCATCAATATGAGATTATATTCACATTCTCTATTATTTACATAAATCATTTAATGATTAATAATTTCATTCATAAATGCTGCAGTAATATGGTTTCATATGAGGTGTGCATGTAGTAAGGGATGTCCTGTATATGAACTGACCATTCATTTCTTGTACTTATTAGAAACCTGGTGTTTATACCCCTCTAAATCGAATAATGTCCCATATCTCAAAAACGCTGCAGTAAAATGGTTTCATATGAGGTGTGCATGTAGTGTGGGATGTCCTGTATAAGAACTGACCATTCATTTCTTGTACTTATTAGAAATGGTGTCTTTATACCCCTCTAAATCGAATAATGTCCCATTTCTTGAAAATGCTGCAGTAATATGGTTTCATGTGAGGTGTGCATATAGTGTGGGATGTCTTATATAAGAACTGACCATTCATTTCTTGTACTTATTAGAAACCTGGTGTTTATACCCCTCTAAATCGAATAATGTCCCATATCTCTTTTTCTATGAATATTGCGATGTTTTGAAAGGTAGAAAAATATAGTAATACAGAACCGTCAAAGACAAGAATAAATAACACATCTGCTATTAAAGCAGATGTACAAAAAAAAGATCGCGAAAAATGTCATTATATCTCAGTTCTGGGCGTCTAGAAGAAAAGCGCTCTAAAAGCGCGTCCCCTCTGTGTTGTTCCTGTGATTACCGTAGTCATTGTAATACACGCGCACCTTAATTTCAATCGCGGCTGGCTTGACCGTGTTTTTCTAAACTGCGGCTGGCTTGACCGCGGTGTATAAAGCCGCCTTGCGAGCACCAAATTGACTTTGGTACCAAACAAGCTCAGTAGAATCCTGCACGGGCCTCAAACATACACCCCAGTCCAATTCTTGTCCAGCAGATGATCAGAATTACCTTCCCGAGTCCGTCTAGAGCCCATGTCTTTCTCTCTCTCTTCCCCATTACACAGCTGCTGTTCTAGCCATTCAAATAGTTCAGTTTTGTTTTTAATGGCAAAGCGTATTTCGTTTCTTTATTAAGTTAATTTAGAAATATGTTTGGAAAATGTATTTGTTTATTAAATTCAAGTTTTTGTTTTTAAAGTATCTTTTGAGCAATCGGCCAGCTGCAGACAGTGAGTTTGACTTATGTTTGATCAATTTAGCCTTCTTAAATCACCACTTGACTAAAATAAAATCTATATTTAAAATACTTAAAAAAGCATATCACAATGTTAGTTTAAACGTTTAACCTAGACAAATGTGTGCTATTAGACAGGTCGAGCTGCTCTTGTCAGTCGCGGTATTGTTTCCACGAGCGGCTAATCCTTTTCATCACCATAATAATTGATGGATTTCTAAAATACAAAAATAAGGAGGAATCCTAAAACAAGCCCGATGCCCGGCCCGCGTCTGATGTGAAAATTGTCCCAAAGCCTAAACTAAAAGTCGAGGCTGAAATATGAGGCTCTAAAAGTGCAGCTCGTTGCGTTTAAGCGGCAAAATTACACACAAAATGACGTTAAAATGGCCATCCTGGTGAGCAGGGTGCAAACTACGGGGGAGCTAGGGGCTCCCCTTAATAATACATGGGCTCCCCTGAAAACATGATTTGTGAAAATAATTTTTTTTGGGGGGGGGGGTCTCAAAAAATATTGACTGTGTTATTTTGACGTGCAATTTCAGTTTTGTGTACTGTGATCATCGTGGATTATTATGTGTAAAATTGCAACAACAAAAATCGTTAATTAATGCGGCGATTTAAACCTAACTTCAATAAAGATAATTATAGGCCTACATGAGCATCTGCTGTCCTCGATTACGCAGCGCTCTTGTTAGGATGACAAAAAAAGCTGTAAAAGTCTGCTCTGCCTCGGCGGGCAAACAGCGCTCGTCAATGTCAAAGTAATTGAATTCAAATCAAATCAAAGTAGGCGGAGTTTAGCGTTCACAGACGCTGAGCGCGCAACGAAGCGTCAGATTAATAAAAGAGAGCGAGGTAAGATGTTTAGTCAACTGTTTTGCGAAAGAAATGTGAACTGACCGACAATTCTATTCAGTGAAGCAAACTACTCGACTTGTTTCTCAAATATGCCCATTTTGAGAGAGAGAGAGAGAGAGAAGAAATGTGCATGTTTTAATTATCTGCATCTGTTTGTCCCTACAAACAATAAAACTGTGAATTTAGTTCTACTTCAAAAACACGTCTACTACTGTTGAAAAATAATAAAACTATATGTTATTAATAATCACAAAATATTTTATTTTTAATAGTAGGCTAAATCCCCTTTATTTTCCAACAAAAATTTCAATTTTCATTCATTAAAATATAAATTAAATCGATGTTTTATGCCTTAATCTGATAACCAGTCAAATTTAACACAACACAGAATATCTGAGGGAAAAAAACAATTCATAAGGCTACTGTAAGAGTAAAAAAAAATGTGTTGTATGCATTCAAATAATTAGACGAGCTAAAACAGAATTTGGCAACAATAAAACATAAGGTGAGAAAAATATATAAAATTTCATACGGCCCTAAACATGTCATTTTTGTTACACTTTTAATAAATTAGTGTTAAATTGTATAAGTTTCATGATTTTAATTAATTAGACATGCTTTTTGATAAATACAATTTAATTTGATCATTAAAAAGGAGTCTATAAAATGAAAACGGAAAAAAACGGAATCTAGAAAAATTGAAACGGTAAAAAATGAATTTAGAAAAAATACAATGGAATTTGGGAAAAATTAAAACGGATTTCATAGGGCCCTACATATATATATATATTAGTGGTGGGCCGTTATCGGCGTTAACGTGCTGCGTTAACGTGAGACTCTTATCGGCGATAAAAAAAATATCGCCGTTAATCTATTCTCAAAGTTGGGTTGGGAGCTGGGTCTATACTACGCAAGCTATGATGACTTTCACCCTGATATTTTAGCGCGGATGTATACCTAGCCGAATTGCACTGTAGGGGGCGAGAACGAGTCTTCGAACTAGAGGCTCGCAGTCCGCGATGGACAGATTGTTAACGGCTAGTCTATGTGGTAATACAATCGGACAGGACATCCAAACTAGGGGTCGACCGATATGTGTTTTTCAGGGCCGATACCGATACCGATTATTACAGATCAAGTAGACCGATAACCAATATTTTGAACCGATATACGTGTCTGGTGTAAAAATGAAAATTAATGCCAAAATTAATAATAACAAGAGCTCTGACAAAAAAAACGTTCTTTAAATGCTTTTAAACATGTCTTTTAATTCTGAAAACTGTTAATAACAACACATTTCCGTTGGTTTTAATTTACAGTACAGTGCAAATGAAGGCATAAAACATTAATTTAATTTATCTTTT
Organism: Schizopygopsis pylzovi; assembly: GCA_027422435.1. Lineage (NCBI taxonomy): Eukaryota > Metazoa > Chordata > Actinopteri > Cypriniformes > Cyprinidae > Schizopygopsis > Schizopygopsis pylzovi. Next base: position 62,394 of record JAPDDL010000403.1, read on the forward strand.
AATCAAATGAGAGTTAGACTTTATTTTTGGCAAACAAATGAGTTTACTATTAAAATTAAAACATGGAAGAAATAGCTATTGTGTTATTATTCTCAACAAAAGTTGTAATAATTGTTGTAGTTGTATTACGTATACAGTAATATATTAGGCTAAACCGAACTTATATTTTGACAGGTTGCCATGAGGACCTTTTAAGTTTCTGTAGCCTATGTATATATGATATGACGATCGTTTTACTCAAATGAAACGGTCAAATGCTCTTGAAGTGACTCTCTGAGCAGTTCTGGGGATGTTGTTCATGTATTTATGTCCTCATTTAGTGAGACGGCAGACGCTGAAGTCACCGCGAGCAGCACGCGCTTCAGTATGTATGTGTGCAGTAAATGAAACCGCACGTCTGTGTCATTCATTAACAGAGATGCAGAACATGCAGGATTCATATTTAACGTGTTTTTACGGCTTAATATTTATAGATACTAGTCCATAGCGCGAGTCGATTTAAGTGTACTGACCTACTTTTGATTAATTCATCCAAACTTCGACACATTCCGCGTTATACGGTAAATTCCATTATATGACTGCATTCCGCGATTCCGCCCGCATTTTCCGCATCGCGGACATCATAGTGGATTGTGATTTATTGCAACTTCAGCAACGTCTGCTGCTGCTTTACCTTTGAGAGACAACTGATGCGTGATCACTGAGGCAGCTCCAGTTAGCATGTGCTCTCGGTGTGAGACTGCCTTCAGTTTTCCGCGTTGATTGGTCGGACTCGTGACTCTACATATCAGATGAGCGGTGGGCGGAGATTGCTCTCAGAGATTGAGAGATCGCCTCACTCTCACAGAGTGTTGAGCTCAGACAGGCTGCATCGAGCCAAATAGTGCATTTAAACATTAAATAGTTTCACCTGTATTATTTATTCACCAATAAATAATGTCACCTGTAAATAGTATGTTTGTTTGCATAAAAAAAAAAAAAAAAAATTATAAATTATTATATAAATTTATATAAAAATTATAAATTATTATATAAATTATAAGATAAAAAATTATCGGCAAATCTGTTTTGAAAATGGCCGATATCGATAATCGGTAAAATGCTTAATATCGGCGCCGATAATCGGTCGACCCCTAATCCAAGCGCGCACCTATCATTCATCAACCTCAAATATGGCTTTTCATCTGAAAGATGTATGTAGTAGCAACTTTACATGGCCGCTCAATATGATGTTAACCTAGAGAAATGTGCGCTATTGAAGTGTTTGTGTGGAAGCGCGTTTGCTGCAGGACAGGCTCCGGTGCGCTCACTTGCTCTTAAAATCTCCGTCATTTTTGGTCATACAGATAAAAGTAGCCTAATACATCTTTCGAATCTGTAAAGACTCTACGTTTATTTGTGTGCACTCAGAATAACAACGAAACGTTGCGCTTTTAAGCAAACAGGATGCGCTTTAGGTCTCATGTGAACTTGAGAATTCACTCCCGTGTCACCCTCTGCTTCGAACCTGTGTGTATGCCTAACGTTACTGTGAAATTACCACATCAGACGTGACGTGCTAACATGGATGCAGCTATGAAGCCGCCGGGTTTGCTTCAGGGAAAATTTATTTTTAAGAAGCTTCCCAATGGAAACTGTAAACAGTTCATCACGACCTCTTGTGTATCCCTACAGTTCAAAATTCATGTTTAACTGAATAAACAGTTAGTAAACACAAGTACATTTTATTGAACATAGTTTATTTTCATCACCAATTATCATAGTAGAACAGCTTTCTCAAGCAGTTTGTGATGGATTTTGGAAACAGGAGATGAGCCCCTGGTCTAATGCGCCACCTGGCTTGAGAAACCCGTTCTCAAAGACTTACTTTTAGCCATTATTTGGGTAGCACACATATTCTGAATGCCTTCGGCAGAATTCAAATGAGCCATTTTAATCTAGATTAATCTAGATTAATTTCAAAATTAATCTAGATTAATCTAGATTAAAAAAATTAATCTATGCCCACCCCTAATATATATATATATATATATATATATATATATATATATATATATATAATTGCACCCCCCCCCCCCCCCATAGCTTTTATGTATCTTTGTAAGCCCATCGCAAGCGCACAAAATCCCCCCGTTATTAAAAAAAGAAAGAAATGGGCTCCACAAAGTCCACGGTATAGTTCGAACACTGCTGGCGAGTATCCTTGTAAGCATTGTAATTTTGTTCTTAATGTAAACACTTGCGAAAGAGAAAAGTTTCCAAAACGAAATTCTGGCCCTGCGTTTAACTGATGTATCTGATAATAACAGATAACTGTTAACACTAGTCATGATGATGTGTGTCAGTCATCAATATGAGATTATATTCATATTCTCTATCATTTGATTGAGGAGTTTTCAAAGTGTGTGATGCACTTCCCCAGAGCCAGAGCATGTCCGGAGATGTACACAGAGGGGGGTAAAATAAATAATTAATGATTAATAATTGCATTCAATGTAATAATGTTAGCGCAAGCGGCTCTTGCGGGAGCGACGAGCCGCAGAGGATTCAGCAGCCTTCCTCCAACAGTTATGTTCACAATTTTATGTACACTGTGTGTGTGTGTGGGGGGGGGGGCTGTGACTGGATGGCGGTAAAGTTAGTTTCACGTTTGACATTCATTAAACATTCGGTTTCATAAGAATTAAACTCTCAACGCCGGTTATGTTTTGAGCAGTAACTAACTCAGATAGACATAAATATATGTCCTTTACATTGCTCAAGGCTTATTTTCTAGGGAAAACAGTTATAATAATTAACCATATAAATTAAATAAACAATTTAACTACATTACATTATATTATAAAACCAATAATAAAATGTTCAGAAAAACATCCCTGTTATTGCACAAGGCTCTGTTTTTGGAATTAGCATTTTATGTGTTTTATAATAATTGTACAACTTTTTATTTGTGCAATAATACAAATCCATTAAACAACACCATTTGATTTAAAGATAACCAACTGTGAAAATCTCTAAATAATATTTATTCCCTATAATGCACACAAAGAAAGAAAGGAAAGAATCAAAATAACAGTAAAATAAAGAAAGATAATAACAAGAAAAGAGGGAAAAAAAAAATTAATAAAAATAAAAATGAGAGAAAGAAAATAACAATAAATACAAAATAAGAAAAGAGAGAAAAATAATAAGAAAGAAAGAAAGAATTACAGGGCAGTGATAATAGAAATGCAGATTATGGCGCATACACAGTTCTGTTTGGGACTGACAGCACTTACAGGTGAGAGACTTGAAAGGCTTTATTAATTCAGTAGATTAAAACATCTGCTTGAATACATATCTGTATATGAATGAATAGCTGAAGTCATAACCGCGTTCAGGACACGAGAGAGACAGAATAAAATATGGCGTCATAACACCGGGAAGTTTTATCACAGCTGAGCCCGTTTTTAAATAAATGCCATCACACCATCACACATTAAACAACTAACAATGATTTTAAACGCTTTGTTGGCGAGTGCAGAGAGCGTGTTTGGTGCACGCGTCTGAGAGCTCGCGATCGCGTTCACACTCGTCACAGCACTGACGCAGCTCCGGTTTAAGATGAACGCGGATCATTTCTGCTTCTCCGTCTCTGTGGGTGCATTAAACTCATCATGATTATATAGGAAACTCGATGTCCCGTGCTGTTCCGGTCATTCAGCGCAGCTTTGAATGCGGTTGTGAATCCTGACAATGTAAAGGCGTCAGTTCGGCTATTAACGCGGTTCTGACTTCTGACGGTCGTATAATAATATAATGCTCTATGAACCGCTATATGAAGTGATGATGCCGTACTAGCCTTTACCTTCTGCTCTAGAGTCTTGTTTGTGTTAAACATGGCAGAAAAACAATCTTAAGTAGGGATAACTAGGGATAGAGAAGCAGGTTTTTGAGCAAGAGACATCATCGTGTTTCTATGGCAAGCCCTTTTAACATTTAAAACCTTTTTTTGACTATCCATAAATATAATTGCGGATAGTCACAATTATAATTCGGATAGTCATAATTACAATTCGACTAGTCGTAATTCAATTAGAGATATCTTCAAATGAGTTAGAGATATCTACAAATCAATTGCAGATATCTTTAAATATGATTTGACTAGTCAAAATACAATTAGAGATATCTCTAATTGCATTTTTTTAAAGATATCTCTAATACATTTGTAGATATCTCTAACTCATTTGCAGATATCTCTAATACATTTGAAGATATCTCTAATTCATTTAGAGATATCTCTAACTCATTTGCAGATATCTCTAATTGTATTTTGACTAGGCGAATCGTATTTGAAGATATCTGCAAATATTTTTCAATGGAAGTCAATGGAAGATTATGACTAGTCGTAATTCAATTAGAGATATCTTCAAAGCAATTACGACTAGTCATAATTGAATTAAAGATATCTTCAAATCAATTACGTCTAGTCAAATTATAATTATGACTATCCGAATTATAATTGTGACTATCCGCAATTATATTTATGGATAGTCAAAAAAAGGTTTTAAATGTTAAAAGGGCTTGCCATATGTTTCTGCTCTTCTGTGATCAGATTAGGGATGCGGTATTTATTATATTTCAAACGGTACGATATCATAATTTAGCATAATCCGGTATTTCATATGCTGCTGTTCTGAAGTTCACCTGTAGATGGCAGTGCTTCTCAAATTGCTGCGCATCTGGTAAATGTGACACCAGAACAAGTGAACAACACGATGTGTTTAACAGATTAAACTATTAATGCGCCTGAAACAAATGAAGAGAACAGTAGAAGTGAAATATGGCATTACTTTGCACACAAAACAGATGATAAAGGTGAACGAACTGACCACAGGAGGCGAGATATCTAACATCTAATCTGGCTAAGCATTGGTCGCTTGCTCGTCCTGATCTTTTACGAGAATTAGAGATCGACAGATTAGTAAGCGCATCATAAATTCATAACTGTAAGTTTTATTCACAACTTTTTTGTGTGTTTTAAAGGCTTTCCGCTTAAATGTTTCATTCAACGGTGGTCAGACGTGCACTTTTTCTGAGCTCGTACACCTGAAGAGCGCGCACGGAAAAGCCTGCCTAACAGCGCCTGATAACTGAACCAAGTTATCTTTTGAGCCAAAACTGCCAAAACACAACAAGGTTTATGTATAGACTCCGTTGGTTATGTCTAAAAGTAAAGTAAACAGCCGAGACAAACGGATGCGTGCCTGGATATTAGATACGTGCAGGTCTTAAAGGGACAGAACTAATCGTGTCCAGATTTCAGTAAATGATTAATTTCAGTCTGTAGTTTGTTTCAAGACACAATCTCTCTTGTATTCTGTGATTGTTTCAGAGCAGATGAACTGTTTCTCATCATGCTGTGAAATACAGACTGAACAACGACTAAAACATATTCTGAAAGTAATTGTAATGATATTGTTGCTCTGTGCTGCTGTTGTTATAGATATGGGATGGACTTATATTTTCTCATAGAATGAGAACAAAATGAGTTACTGTTCTTGGTGTAAACGGGACTTAAATGGTTACTTCACCCCAAAATTAAAATGTTGTCATTAATCACTTACCCCCGTGTCGTTCCAAACCCGTCAAAGCTTTGTTCGTCTTCTGAACACAATTTAAGATATTTTGGATGAAAACCGGAGGCTTGTGATTGTCCCGTTGACTGCACAGTAAATTACACAGAAAAGTATGAAAAACATCGTCAAAATAGTCCATCTGCCATCAGTGGTTCAATCTCAGTTTTATGAAGTGACGAGAATACTTTTTGTAAGCAAAGAAAATAAAAATAATGACATTTATTCAACAATTTGTCTCCTCTCTGTCTCTCTGTGTCAGCGTAGCGCCATTTTGGAGAGCATTCGATGGACACAAAGTGCGGACGCTATTCTCTGTCATCAGTAACGCATGGATACACTGTTTCCGTTCAAATCAAAGCGTAAATAAATGTACAATACGTATCCATGCGTTACCCATCTTCCTCCTTCATACCCACAGACTGCACAAATGACATCCCATTGCTCTGCATTTCAGCTAAAACATTATCAAATTAGATCCCTGGGTCTTCTTGAATTATTTATTTGTGTCTGATGTGAAGCTGTATATTACAGTTGTCTCAAATTAATGAAGTGTTTGGTTCTTGATTGTGTATTATCAGGTTCTGGTACATTGATGATGAAGAAGAAAGGATGTCTTCAGTCAGATATCTGCTGAATCTCTGTGTTGCTGCTGTAGAAACTGACAAAGATACAGGAACAAGATTCTCGACTCTGCTGTCATCTGTGTGCAGCTACAAAACCTTCCCTTCTGATGAAAATAATCATGATCAGACTGATTTCCTGCTGGATCTTTACTCTCATGTGAAGAACTACGAGACTCAAACAGGCAGGAGTTATCTTCCAGCATTACAGTCAGTTTTCCAGTCACCTGATGTCTGGATCATAAATCTCTCAGAGAGAAAGATCTCCGTCCTCCTGGAAGTGCTGAAGCTCCAGACAGAGAAGAAACCAGTAGATCTGATCACATGTTCAGAGGAAGAGAGAGAAGTGATGAGTTTCCTTCAGTGTCTGCCCTACATCTCTCAGCTGAGGTGAGAAAATCTCTGGCTACTTACAGTTATTGTGAAATATGATTTCTTCATAAGCTGGAGCATGTTTTCTGGTCTTAATGAGTGTCTTTAGATTAGAGTCTGTGTTGTGTTTCAGTGTTAGCTATAGAGTGATGCTTTCTGACCATTCACTGCATCTGATCTCATTTTTGTGTCCGCGGCTAAATCTAAGAGCAGTTTTTGTGCAGGGTGAGATACAGCTGGCCATCAGAGTCAATACTCATCATATCTGGAGATGTTTGAACACAAATTATGGGTGTATTTATGGGGTGTCCTTATAGATTCAACCATCAGATGCTACCAGAGTACATGTGCTAAATGATGTATCTGATAATAACAGACAACTGTTAACACTAGTCATGATGATGTGTGTCAGTCATCAATATGAGATTATATTCATATTCTCTATCATTTAATTGAGGAGTTTTCAAAGTGCGTGATGCACTTCCCCAGAGCCAGAGCATGTCCGGAGATGTACACAGAGAGGTACAAATAAATAATTAATGATTGATAATTGTATTCAATGTATTATCGTAGAAATAAAAGCAAAAAGAAGCAGGTTTTTGAGCAAGAGACATCATCGTGTTTCTGCTCTTCTGTGATCAGTTTAGGGATGCGGTATTTATTATATTTCAAACGGTACGATATCATAATTTTGCATAATTCGGTATTTCATACGCTGCTGTTCTGAAGTTCACCTGTAGATGGCAGTGCTTCTCAAATTGCTGCGCATCTGGTAAATGTGACACCAGAACAAGTGAACAACACGATGTGTTTAACAGATTAAACTATTAATGCGCCTGAAACAAATGAAGGAAACAGTAGAAGTGAAATATGGCATTACTTTGCACACAAAACAGATGATAAAGGTGAATGAACTGACCACAGGAGGCAAGATATCTAACATCTAATCTGGCTAAGCATTGGTCGCTTGCTCATCCTGATCTTTTACGAGAATTAGAGATCGACAGATTAGTAAGCGCATCATAAATTCATAATTGTAAGATTTATTCACAACTTCTTTGAGTGTTTTAAAGGCTTTCCGCTTAAATGTTTCATTCAACGATGTTCAGACGTGCACTTTTTCTGAGCTCGTACACCTGAAGAGCGCGCACGGAAAAGCCTGTCTAACAGCGCCTGATAACTGAACCAAGTTATCTTTTGAGCCAAAACTGTCAAAACACAACAAGGTTTATGTATAGACTCCGTTGGTTATGTCTAAAAGTAAAGTAAACAGCCGAGACAAACGGATGCATGCCTGGATATTATGGCGCTTTTCCACTGCATGGTACGGCACGGTACGGTACGGTACGGTTCACTTTTGGGGGGTTTTCCACTGGGTACTGTACCTGGTACCTGATACTTTTTTAGTACCACTTCGGTCGAGGTTCCATCGAGCCGTACCGTTACCAAAACGTGACGTGTAAACTCTGCTGATCACTGAATGGCCGGAGAAAATCGTCATTACTGCGTCACTGAACTTGCGACACGAGACCCTCCTCTACCGCTCTACCCGCTAGATTTAAATCAGCACAGCCAGCGAAGGATCGGACGCAACTTCTGTTTAAACAAACGCACATTTTTGCATCAACCACAAAATAGCAGTGTCGTTGTCTGTTGAGGAAGTTCAGACGTTCCTCTCGTTGATAGCCGAGGAGCGGATCCAGCGAGAGCTTGATGGCGCGACGCCGAAGGAAAAGCCTTATGTATAACGTTACTTTTGAACTTGTATATTTTTACAGAGTATGTTTTCTGTTTATATTTTTACCTCTGTATCTGTGTTTTGCTTCAATTAAAAACAATCTGATCGAATAAGTGTACCTCCAGACTATATTAAATGTGTATCATTGTATGAGCACGTAATGAACCTCTTGAAAAAGAAAATGATTAATGCAGCGATTATAAAAACCATCACATAAATAAAAAAAACAAGGGATACATTGTACATTTTGAAATATTCAAAAGTTTTATTGATAATTCACTTTACAGAACACGCTGCATGAATAGTTAACTAATCAAGTAACGCAGCACACCTGCACGAACATCTCTGCTCTCCTCATCTAACGTTACAGCCCGTGTCACTGCCACCACAATCTCTGCTGCTGGGGGTAAATCCCAAGCGTTCTCATAGACCTCTCCATAGCTGTTAAACACATCCACATGCCGAGAGTGAAGAACACTATTCCGTCTCCTTTCTTTGTTGTGAGTTTGTTTGTGGCGCGTTTACGATGATGTCACGGCAGTAGAGGCGGCGCAATTATAACGACGCGTGAATAATCCCGCCCACTCTATAGCGGTACTAAACTGCGGTGGAAATGCAAACCGACCCGAACTGAGCCGTACCGTACCGTACCGAGCCGTGCCGAACCGTACCGTACCATGCAGTGGAAAAAGCGCCATTAGATACGTGCAGGTCTTAAAGGGACAGAAATAATCGTGTCCAGATTTCAGTAAATGATTAATTTCAGTCTGTAGTTTGTTTCAAGACACGATCTCTCTTGTATTCTGTGATTGTTTCAGAGCAGATGAACTGTTTCTCATCATGCTGTGAAATACAGACCGAACAACGACTAAAACATATTCTGAAAGTAATTGTAATGATATTGTTGCTCTGTGCTGCTGTTGTTATAGATATGTATTGATTTACCTGTTCTCGTAAACCCTATTCGGACGGGATTAGTTTAAAAGGGTAGATGGAGTAATGTAGTGTTTTACACCTCAAGACATCTGTAATATTAATGGCCAATTCACACAGGATAAGAAATCTCTGTAAAACTACCACAAGTGTGAGGGGTAACTCGATCTGTGCTTCGCTGTCACCTGCTTATCGTCATGTGCGTCATGTACGATGTTTACTGACATCTTCGTTCAACCGGACCTAACTGTTTATATCCAATCAGAATGTTACTTAATTAATCGTATTTAAATATATAGATGATAGATAGATAGATAGATAGATAGATAGATAGATAGACACACACTCACAAAAACAGGTCGGGTCAAAGATTTATTAAGTTAAATTTTGTCGGTGATAGTCACTTAACATTTTTCAGGTGTTTAAGGAGTTTGTAATAGAGATATGCCTGTTGTTCAAGGATGCAGTTACGGCACAAAAAATGTAAGACACAAATTGTATTTTTTTTTCTTCTAATGCGGGGGTCACCAACCTTTTTAAGCCCAGGATTCGTGACCTCGACCTTTATTAAAGTCAAGATCTCATATTGAAGAATTGATAGGAAAATACATCCCATTTGATACTTACAATTTGAGACCTTTTATTTATTATTTTGATTGTGACCGATTCAAGTATCACAAATAACATCCTATTTCTGCATTTCAGCTAAACATTATAACATTTTATCTCTGAGTCTTGTTGAATTATTTGTGTCTGATGTGAAGCTGTATATTACAGTTGTCTCAAATTAATGAAGTGTTTGGTTCTTGATTGTGTATTATCAGGTTTGGGGACATTGGTGATGAAGAAGAAGGGATGTCTTCAGTCAGATATCTGCTGAATCTCTGTGTTGCTGCTGTAGAAACTGACAAAGATACAGGAACAAGATTCTCGACTCTGCTGTCATCTGTGTGCAGCTACAAAACCTTCCCTTTTAATAAAGATGAAGATTATTATGATAATGATGTTCAGAGTGATTTCCTGCTGGATCTTTGCTCTCATGTGATGAACTACGAGACTCAAACAGGCAGGAGTTATCTTCCAGCATTACAGTCAGTTTTCCAGTCACCTGATGTCTGGTTCATATATCTCTCAGAGAGAAAGATCTCCGTCCTCCTGGAAGTGCTGAAGCTCCAGACAGAGAAGAAACCAGTAGATCTGAGAAGATGTTCAGAGGAAGAGAGAGAAGTGATGAGTTTCCTTCAGTGTCTGCCCTACATCTCTCAGCTGAGGTTGGTCTTTGTGTTGTGACACTCATATATTGTCTTGTCTTTGTTTAAGCGTGGCTTTTGAGTCCCCAGGTGTTCATTTACCTCACCTGTCCTCCCTCATTATCCTTCTCGTTTGTGTCCTTCTGTTCTGTGTCTGATTGGGTTCACTCTTGGGTTCTCGCTGCATGTTTTGGTGTGCCTTGCCTTCAGTCGCTTCAGTCCACACAGTCCATTCAACCAAAACTTGACACAAAGTTTTTGTTATCTGTGTTGTTTTATATGTTTCATTCCACTGTTAATCTGTGTCATTCCGCACAATAAAAATAATAATAATGTTTTTTGTTATAAATTTGAACATGTCTTTTAGAATTGGCTCATACAATGCAATGTATTGTTAATTTCTTTTTCCAACTGTATAATGGGTCATGTTAAGTTATTCAGTGATTTTAATCAAGTCTGTATTGTCTTTTTCAGGTGTTCTGAGAAGTGTATGTTAACTCTAGTTAAAGCGGTTCAGTTAAGAGATAATCTACAGCTGGTGACTTCACTGTTTGAGGTTCTTGACTTCTCCCTCAGTTTGGAAAGTCCTTTACCCAGCAAATCCTGCAGGTCTGTGGGGAGTTTCTTACGCTTCTCTTCTGACAGACTCAACCTCACTCTAAAACCTAAAGCCGTCACTGTCAGAGGAACACGGCTTCTCTTCAGACACATCACAAACATAGACGCACTCAGGTACAGACAGCATTATAAATGAACTTAAAGGCACAATATGTACGTTTCACTGCTAGCTCATTTATTTAAAACAATAACACATATGTAGCTGGATGATACAGCGACAGAGAGTGGAATCATGGGATCCCAGCAAGCATATGCATGTTTTTAGCCGTTCAAATTTCATTTTGGGTGAAACTATCCCTTTAAGACAATACAAAATAAATGACAAAATAAAATATTAGAAATACAATACACCTAAACATAAATATTATTATAAAACAATATGGAATGTTTAACAACTTAAGGATAATAAAATCTTTTAAATAATTATTTAAAAGAAAAACATTTTATCACACTTAACTTAAAAAAACAATTTAAAAAAAAAGATTAACCCTTTTGTTTTTTTCTTATTTGGAAAAAAATGTAAAAAAATTTTTTGAAAATGCTTCCCAACTGCCCTCAAGTCCAACTGTTGGTGCCGGGAAGTTGGTATAAAACTATTAAAAAAAAAATAGCTTAAGAAAAATAGAAAAAAAAGATAGAGAATTGGTGGGTTTTTGTTAAAATTGAGCCAAAAGCATCACAATTAAAATTAAAGCTGCAAGCAGCGATGGAAGGGACCTCGCACCCGGCACCGCCAACCGGTGGCTTCAGAATGACAGGGAACAGTGAGCAATATGCATTTAAAAAGGTAAATATAGAGGAATACGTCAAAGTCATTTATAAGTTCCAAACCTGCTGCCAGCTGGTGGCGCTATGTCCATAACTGAACATTGGCATTTAGATGTCTTCAAACCAGTACTATTATCAAACATATGAAATTTGGGGGATTGAACTTTGCATGTTTAAGTTAGTGTAAAACAAGCAATTTCTGTAGCCAGCAGGTGGCGCTATGTCTATAACTAAACATTAGCACGTAGATGTCTTCAGGCCATGGCTCTTATCAACCATGTGAAGTTTGGGGCAGATCGGACATTTTATGGCTGAGTAACAACAGCTTCTATTCCCATGGCGAGATATCGAATTTTGTCACGCTGCCATGGACACGCCCATTAGCTCAAGCTCTTCGCAAATTAACATCACAAAGGCCCTTTAGATTAACTGAAAAAAAAATTATGTTGATGTCATTACATTTCTAGGAGGAGTTAGTTGCAGAGTAAAACATATCACTTCCTGTTGCCAGCAGGTGGCCCTATGAAATTATATGAATGTGGTCACCTAGATCTCTTCAGGTCAAGTCTTATCAAACATGGGAATTTTTTTGCACATCGGACATTGCATGCCTGAGTTTATAACAACTTCCTGTTTCATGGCGAAACATCGAAATTTGACAGGACGCCACGGACACGCCCTCCAATGAAAACTCTAGATCTCGCAATTTAACGTCTCAAAGGGCTTTAGATTGCAATGACCAATTTTGGTGTTCATGCGAATAAATCTCTGGGAGGAGTTCGTTAAAGTATGACACCTGCAAATGGCAAAAATGTCACTAAATATGACGAGAAAATTCAAAATAACCGACTTCCTGTTGGGTTTCGGATTTCGTTCCAGGAGACTTTTTTGTAGGTATTGTTATGTTACATGAGTGTACCGATTTTCATACATGTACGTGAAACGTAGCCTGAGGGCTCTCCGCTGAATCAGTATAGGTGGCGCTGTCGAGCCATTTTGCCACACCTACTTCTGAAACACATATTCAGATGTGTTCAGGCCTGGATTCTTATCGAACATGTGAAGTCTGGGGCAGATCGAACATTGTATGGCTGAGTTACAACAACATTTATTCCCATGGCGAGACATCGAAATTTGACAGGACGCCACGGACACGCCCTCCCATGAAAACTCTAGATCTTCGCAATTTAACATCACAAAGGCCTTTAGGTTAGACTGACCTAAATATTATGTTGATGTCATTAAATTTGTAGGAGGAGTTAGTTACAGAGTAAAACATGTCACTTCCTGTTGCCAGCAGGTGGCGCTATTACTATAACTGAATATGGTCATGTAGATCTCTTCATATCAGGAGTCTTATCAAACATGTGAAGTTTGGTGCAGATCGGACATAGCATGCCTGAGTTATAACAACTTCCTGTTTCATGGCGAAACATCGAAATTTGAGAGGACGCCACGGACACGCCCTCCGATGAAAACTCTAGATCTTCGCAATTTAACGTCACAAAGGGCTTTAGATTGCAATGACCAATTTTGGTGTTCATCCGATTAAATCTCTGGGAGGAGTTCGTTAAAGTATGACACCTGCAAATGGCAAAAATGTCACTAAATATGACGAGAAAATTCAAAATAACCGACTTCCTGTTGGGTTTCGGATTTCGTTCCAGGAGACTTTTTTGTAGGTATTGTTATGTTACATGAGTGTACCGATTTTCATACATGTACGTGAAACGTAGCTCGAGGCGCACTCTGCTGAATATTTATAGGTGGCGCTGTCGAGCCATTTTGCCACACCTACTCCTGAAACCCATATCAGACGTAAATTTTCACCAGTTCTGATGCGTGTGCAAAGTTTCCTGACTTTTCGAGCATGTTTAGGCCCTCTAAAATGCGATTAAGTTTGGAGAAGAAGAATAATAATAATAATTAAAGCTGCAAGCAGCGATGGAAGGGACCTCGCACCCGGCACCGCTGACCGGTGGCTTCAGAATGACAGGGAACGGTGAGCAATATGCATTTACAAAGGTAAATATAGAGGAATATGTCAAAGTCATTTATACGTACCAAACCTGCTGCCAGCTGGTGGCGCTATGTAAATAAGTGAACGTTAACATGTAGATATCTTCAGGCTAGCACTGTTATCGAACATGTGAAGTTTGGTGCAGATTGAACATGGTATGTTTGAGTTAGTATAAATCCTGGCATATCCTGTTGTCAACAGGTGGCGCTATGCTTACATCTGAATATTGGCATTTAGATGTCTTCAGGCCAGGACTCTCACCAAATATGTGAAGTTTGATGCAGATAGGACATTGCATGTTTAAGTTAGTGTAAAACAAGTAATTTCCTGTAGCCAGCAGGTGGCGCTATGTCTATAACTAAACATTAGCACGTAGATGTCTTCATGCCATGGCTCTTATCAACCATGTGAAGTTTGGGGCAGATCGGACATTTTATGGCTGAGTAACAACAGCTTCTATTCCCATGGCGAGACATCGAATTTTGTCACGCTGCCATAGACACGCCCATTAGCGAAAACTCAAGCTCTTTGCAATTCAACATCACAAAGGCCTTTAGATTAGACTGAACTAAATATTATGTTGAAGTAATTAAATCTCTAGGAGGAGTTAGTTACAGAGTAAAACATATCACTTCCTGTTGCCAGCAGGTGGCGCTATGAATTTATATGAATATGGTCACTTAGATCTTTTCAGGTCAGGAGTCTTGTCAAACATGTGAAGTTTGGTGCAGATTGGACATTGCATGTTTAAGTTAGTGTAAAACATATCACTTCCTGTTGCCAACAGGTGGCGCTATGAATTTATATGAATATGGTCACTTAGATCTCTTCAGGTCAGGAGTCTTACCAAATATGTGAAGTTTGGTGCAGATTGGACAATGCATGTTTAAGTTGGTGTAAAACAAGTAATTTCCTGTAGCCACCAGGTGGCGCTATGTCTATAACTAAACATTGGCATGTAGATGTCTTCAGACCAATACTTTTATCAAACATATGAAGTTTGGTGCAGATTGAACATGGTATGTTTGAGTTAGTGTAAAGCATGATATATCCTGTTGTCAGCAGGTGGCGCTATGATTATATCTGATTTTTGGCCTTTAGGTGTTTTCAGGCCAGAACTCTTAACAAATATGTGAAGTTTGGTGCAGATTGGATATTGCATGTTTAAGATAGTGTAAAATAAGTAATTTCCTGTTGCCAGCAGGTGGCGCTCTAATTATAATGAAATATTCGTATTTAGATGTGTTCAGGCCTGGATTCTTATCGAACGTGTGAAGTCTGGGGCAGATCGGACATTGTATGGCTGAGTTACAACAACTTTTATTCCCATGGCGAGACATCGAAATTTGTGATGCCGCCATGGACACGCCCTTTAACGAAAACTCTAGATCTTCGCAATTTAACATCACAAAGGCCTTTAGGTTAGACTGACCTAAATATTATGTTTATGTCATTAAATCTCTAGGAGGAGTTAGTTACAGAGTAAAACATGTCACTTCCTGTTGCCAGCAGGTGGCGCTATGACTATAACTGAATATGGTCACTTAGATCTCTTCGGGTCAGGATTCTTATCAAACGTGTGAAGTTTGGTGTAGATCGGATATAGCATGCCTGAGATATAACAACTTCCTGTTTCATGGCGAAACATCAAAATTTGACAGGACGCCACGGACACGCCCTCTGATGAAAACTCTAGATCTTCGCAATTTAACGTCACAAAGGGCTTTAGATTACACTGACCAATTTTGGTGTCCATCTGAATAAATCTCTGGGAGGAGTTCGTTAAAGTATGACACCTGAAAATGGCAAAAATGACACAAAATATGACGAGAAAATTCAAAATAGCCGACTTCCTGTTGGGTTTCTGATTTCGCACCTGGAGACTTTTTTGTAGGTATTGTTAAGTTACATAAGTGTACCGATTTTCGTACATGTACGTGAAACGTAGCTCGAGGCGCACTCCGCTGAATATTTATAGGTGGCGCTGTCGAGCCATTTTGCCACACCTACTTCTGAAACCCATATCAGACGTAAATTTTCACCAGTTCTGACGCGTGTGCAAAGTTTCCTGACTTTTCGAGCATGTTTAGGCCCTCTAAAATGCGATTAAGTTTGGAGAAGAAGAAGAAGAAGAAGAAGAATAAGAATAATTAAAGCTGCAAGCAGCGATGGAAGGGACCTCGCACCCAGCACCGCCAACCGGTGGCTTCAGAAAGACAGGGAACGGTGAGCAATATGCATTTAAAAAGGTAAATATAGAGGAATGTGTCATAGTCATTTATATGTGCCAAACCTGCTGCCAGCTGGTGGCGCTATGTCCATAACTGAACATCAACATGTAGATGTCTTCAGTCTAGCACTTTTATCAAACATATGAAGTTTGGTGCAGATTGAACATAGTATGTTTGAGTTAGTGTAAAGCCTGACACATCCTGTTGTCAACAGGTGGCGCTATGATTACATCTGAATATTGGCCTTTAGATGTCTTCAGGCCAGGAATCTTACCAAATATGTGAAGTTTGGTTCAGATTGGACAATGCATGTTTAAGTTGGTGTAAAACAAGTAATTTCCTGTAGCCACCAGGTGGCGCTATGTCTATAACTAAACATTGGCATGTAGATGTCTTCAGACCAATACTTTTATCAAACATATGAAGTTTGGTGCAGATTGAACATGGTATGTTTGAGTTAGTGTAAAGCATGATATATCCTGTTGTCAGCAGGTGGCGCTATGATTATATCTGATTTTTGGCCTTTAGGTGTTTTCAGGCCAGGACTCTTACCAAATATGTGAAGTTTGGTGCAGATTGAACATTGCATGTTTAAGCTAATGTAAAACAAGTAATTTCCTGTTGCCAGCAGGTGGCACTCTAATTATAATGAAATATTCGTATTTAGATGTGTTCAGGCCTGGATTCTTATCGAACGTGTGAAGTCTGGGGCAGATCGGTTATTGCATGGCTGAGTTACAACAACTTTTATTCCCATGGCGAGACATCGAAATTTGTGATGCCGCCATGGACACGCCCTTTAACGAAAACTCTAGATCTTCGCAATTTAACATCACAAAGGCCTTTAGGTTAGACTGACCTAAATAGTATGTTTATGTCAATAAATCTCTAGGAGGAGTTAGTTACAGAGTAAAACATGTCACTTCCTGTTGTCAGCAGGTGGCGCTATGACTATAACTGAATATGGTCACTTAGATATCTTCAGGTCAGGATTCTTATCAAACGTGTGAAGTTTGGTGTAGATCGGACATAGCATGCCTGAGATATAACAACTTCCTGTTTCATGGCGAAACATCAAAATTTGACAGGACGCCACGGACACGCCCTCCGATGAAAACTCTAGATCTTCGCAATTTAACGTCACAAAGGGCTTTAGATTACACTGACCAATTTTGGTGTTCATCTGAATAAATCTCTGGGAGGAGTTCGTTAAAGTATGACACCTGAAAATGGCAAAAATGACACAAAATATGACGAGAAAATTCAAAATAGCCGACTTCCTGTTGGGCTTCTGATTTCGTACCTAGAGACTTTTTTGTAGGTATTGTTAAGTTACATAAGTGTACCAATTTTCGTACATGTACGTGAAACGTAGCTCGAGGCGCACTCCGCTGAATATTTATAGGTGGCGCTGTCGAGCCATTTTGCCACACCTACTTCTGAAACCCATATCAGACGTAAATTTTCACCAGTTCTTACGCGTGTGCAAAGTTTCCTGACTTTTCGAGCATGTTTAGGCCCTCTAAAATGCGATTAAGTTTGGAGAAGAAGAAGAAGAAGAAGAAGAAGAAGAATAATAAGAATAATTAAAGCTGCAAGCAGCGATGGAAGGGACCTCGCACCCGGCACCGCCAACCGGTGGCTTCAGAATGACAGGGAACAGTGAGCAATATGCATTTAAAAAGGTAAATATAGAGGAATACGTCAAAGTCATTTATAAGTTCCAAACCTGCTGCCAGCTGGTGGCGCTATGTCCATAACTGAACATTGGCATTTAGATGTCTTCAAACCAGTACTATTATCAAACATATGAAATTTGGGGCAGATTGAACATTGCATGTTTAAGTTAGTGTAAAACAAGCAATTTCCTGTAGCCAGCAGGTGGCGCTATGTCTATAACTAAACATTAGCACGTAGATGTCTTCAGGCCATGGCTCTTATCAACCATGTGAAGTTTGGGGCAGATCGGACATTTTATGGCTGAGTAACAACAGCTTCTATTCCCATGGCGAGATATCGAATTTTGTCACGCTGCCATGGACACGCCCATTAGCTCAAGCTCTTCGCAAATTAACATCACAAAGGCCTTTAGATTAGACTGAACTAAAAATTATGTTGATGTCATTACATTTCTAGGAGGAGTTAGTTGCAGAGTAAAACATATCACTTCCTGTTGCCAGCAGGTGGCGCTATGAAATTATATGAATGTGGTCACCTAGATCTCTTCAGGTCAGGAGTCTTATCAAACATGGGAATTTTGGTGCACATCGGACATTGCATGCCTGAGTTATAACAACTTCCTGTTTCATGGCGAAACATCGAAATTTGACAGGACGCCACGGACACGCCCTCCAATGAAAACTCTAGATCTTCGCAATTTAACGTCTCAAAGGGCTTTAGATTGCAATGACCAATTTTGGTGTTCATGCGAATAAATCTCTGGGAGGAGTTCGTAAAAAGTATGACACCTGCAAATGGCAAAAATGTCACTAAATATGACGAGAAAATTCAAAATAACCGACTTCCTGTTGGGTTTCGGATTTCGTTCCAGGAGACTTTTTTGTAGGTATTGTTATGTTACATGAGTGTACCGATTTTCATACATGTACATGAAACGTAGCCTGAGGGCTCTCCGCTGAATCAGTATAGGTGGCGCTGTCGAGCCATTTTGCCACACCTACTTCTGAAACACATATTCAGATGTGTTCAGGCCTGGATTCTTATCGAACATGTGAAGTCTGGGGCAGATCGAACATTGTATGGCTGAGTTACAACAACATTTATTCCCATGGCGAGACATCGAAATTTGACAGGACGCCACGGACACGCCCTCCCATGAAAACTCTAGATCTTCGCAATTTAACATCACAAAAGGCCTTTAGATTAAACTGACCTAAATATTATGTTGATGTCATTAAATCTCTAGGAGGAGTTAGTTACAGAGTAAAACATGTCACTTCCTGTTGCCAGCAGGTGGCGCTATTACTATAACTGAATATGGTCACTTAGATCTCTTCAGGTCAGGATTCTAATCAAACATGTGAAGTTTGGTGTAGATCGGACATTGCATGCCTGAGATATAACAACTTCCTGTTTCATGGCGAAACATCGAAATTTGACAGGACGCCACGGACACGCCCTCCGATGAAAACTCTAGATCTTCGCAATTTAACGTCACAAAGGGCTTTAGATTACAATGACCAATTTTGGTGTTCATCCGAATAAATCTCTGGGAGGAGTTCGTTAAAGTATGACACCTGAAAATGGCAAAAATGACACAAAATATGACGAGAAAATTCAAAATAACCGACTTCCTGTTGGGTTTCTGATTTTGTACCTAGAGACTTTTTTGTAGGTATTGTTAAGTTACATGAGTGTACCGATTTTCGTACATGTACGTGAAACGTAGCTCGATGAGCACTCCGCTGAATATTTATAGGTGGCGCTGTCGAGCCATTTTGCCACACCTACTTCTGAAACCCATATCAGACGTAAATTTTCACCAGTTCTGACGCGTGTGCAAAGTTTCCTGACTTTTCGAGCATGTTTAGGCCCTCTAAAATGCGATTAAGTTTGGAGAAGAAGAAGAAGAAGAAGAAGAAGAAGAAGAAGAAGAAGAAGAAGAAGAATTAAAGCTGCAAGCAGCGATGGAAGGGACCTCGCACCCAGCACCGCCAACCGGTGGCTTCAGAAAGACAGGGAACGGTGAGCAATATGCATTTAAAAAGGTAAATATAGAGGAATGTGTCATAGTCATTTATATGTGCCAAACCTGCTGCCAGCTGGTGGCGCTATGTCCATAACTGAACATCAACATGTAGATGTCTTCAGTCTAGCACTTTTATCAAACATATGAAGTTTGGTGCAGATTGAACATAGTATGTTTGAGTTAGTGTAAAGCCTGACACATCCTGTTGTCAACAGGTGGCGCTATGATTACATCTGAATATTGGCCTTTAGATGTCTTCAGGCCAGGAATCTTACCAAATATGTGAAGTTTGGTTCAGATTGGACAATGCATGTTTAAGTTGGTGTAAAACAAGTAATTTCCTGTAGCCACCAGGTGGCGCTATGTCTATAACTAAACATTGGCATGTAGATGTCTTCAGACCAATACTTTTATCAAACATATGAAGTTTGGTGCAGATTGAACATGGTATGTTTGAGTTAGTGTAAAGCATGATATATCCTGTTGTCAGCAGGTGGCGCTATGATTATATCTGATTTTTGGCCTTTAGGTGTTTTCAGGCCAGGACTCTTACCAAATATGTGAAGTTTGGTGCAGATTGAACATTGCATGTTTAAGCTAATGTAAAACAAGTAATTTCCTGTTGCCAGCAGGTGGCACTCTAATTATAATGAAATATTCGTATTTAGATGTGTTCAGGCCTGGATTCTTATCGAACGTGTGAAGTCTGGGGCAGATCGGTTATTGCATGGCTGAGTTACAACAACTTTTATTCCCATGGCGAGACATCGAAATTTGTGATGCCGCCATGGACACGCCCTTTAACGAAAACTCTAGATCTTCGCAATTTAACATCACAAAGGCCTTTAGGTTAGACTGACCTAAATAGTATGTTTATGTCAATAAATCTCTAGGAGGAGTTAGTTACAGAGTAAAACATGTCACTTCCTGTTGTCAGCAGGTGGCGCTATGACTATAACTGAATATGGTCACTTAGATATCTTCAGGTCAGGATTCTTATCAAACGTGTGAAGTTTGGTGTAGATCGGACATAGCATGCCTGAGATATAACAACTTCCTGTTTCATGGCGAAACATCAAAATTTGACAGGACGCCACGGACACGCCCTCCGATGAAAACTCTAGATCTTCGCAATTTAACGTCACAAAGGGCTTTAGATTACACTGACCAATTTTGGTGTTCATCTGAATAAATCTCTGGGAGGAGTTCGTTAAAGTATGACACCTGAAAATGGCAAAAATGACACAAAATATGACGAGAAAATTCAAAATAGCCGACTTCCTGTTGGGCTTCTGATTTCGTACCTAGAGACTTTTTTGTAGGTATTGTTAAGTTACATAAGTGTACCAATTTTCGTACATGTACGTGAAACGTAGCTCGAGGCGCACTCCGCTGAATATTTATAGGTGGCGCTGTCGAGCCATTTTGCCACACCTACTTCTGAAACCCATATCAGACGTAAATTTTCACCAGTTCTTACGCGTGTGCAAAGTTTCCTGACTTTTCGAGCATGTTTAGGCCCTCTAAAATGCGATTAAGTTTGGAGAAGAAGAAGAAGAAGAAGAAGAAGAAGAATAATAAGAATAATTAAAGCTGCAAGCAGCGATGGAAGGGACCTCGCACCCGGCACCGCCAACCGGTGGCTTCAGAATGACAGGGAACAGTGAGCAATATGCATTTAAAAAGGTAAATATAGAGGAATACGTCAAAGTCATTTATAAGTTCCAAACCTGCTGCCAGCTGGTGGCGCTATGTCCATAACTGAACATTGGCATTTAGATGTCTTCAAACCAGTACTATTATCAAACATATGAAATTTGGGGCAGATTGAACATTGCATGTTTAAGTTAGTGTAAAACAAGCAATTTCCTGTAGCCAGCAGGTGGCGCTATGTCTATAACTAAACATTAGCACGTAGATGTCTTCAGGCCATGGCTCTTATCAACCATGTGAAGTTTGGGGCAGATCGGACATTTTATGGCTGAGTAACAACAGCTTCTATTCCCATGGCGAGATATCGAATTTTGTCACGCTGCCATGGACACGCCCATTAGCTCAAGCTCTTCGCAAATTAACATCACAAAGGCCTTTAGATTAGACTGAACTAAAAATTATGTTGATGTCATTACATTTCTAGGAGGAGTTAGTTGCAGAGTAAAACATATCACTTCCTGTTGCCAGCAGGTGGCGCTATGAAATTATATGAATGTGGTCACCTAGATCTCTTCAGGTCAGGAGTCTTATCAAACATGGGAATTTTGGTGCACATCGGACATTGCATGCCTGAGTTATAACAACTTCCTGTTTCATGGCGAAACATCGAAATTTGACAGGACGCCACGGACACGCCCTCCAATGAAAACTCTAGATCTTCGCAATTTAACGTCTCAAAGGGCTTTAGATTGCAATGACCAATTTTGGTGTTCATGCGAATAAATCTCTGGGAGGAGTTCGTAAAAAGTATGACACCTGCAAATGGCAAAAATGTCACTAAATATGACGAGAAAATTCAAAATAACCGACTTCCTGTTGGGTTTCGGATTTCGTTCCAGGAGACTTTTTTGTAGGTATTGTTATGTTACATGAGTGTACCGATTTTCATACATGTACATGAAACGTAGCCTGAGGGCTCTCCGCTGAATCAGTATAGGTGGCGCTGTCGAGCCATTTTGCCACACCTACTTCTGAAACACATATTCAGATGTGTTCAGGCCTGGATTCTTATCGAACATGTGAAGTCTGGGGCAGATCGAACATTGTATGGCTGAGTTACAACAACATTTATTCCCATGGCGAGACATCGAAATTTGACAGGACGCCACGGACACGCCCTCCCATGAAAACTCTAGATCTTCGCAATTTAACATCACAAAGGCCTTTAGATTAAACTGACCTAAATATTATGTTGATGTCATTAAATCTCTAGGAGGAGTTAGTTACAGAGTAAAACATGTCACTTCCTGTTGCCAGCAGGTGGCGCTATTACTATAACTGAATATGGTCACTTAGATCTCTTCAGGTCAGGATTCTAATCAAACATGTGAAGTTTGGTGTAGATCGGACATTGCATGCCTGAGATATAACAACTTCCTGTTTCATGGCGAAACATCGAAATTTGACAGGACGCCACGGACACGCCCTCCGATGAAAACTCTAGATCTTCGCAATTTAACGTCACAAAGGGCTTTAGATTACAATGACCAATTTTGGTGTTCATCCGAATAAATCTCTGGGAGGAGTTCGTTAAAGTATGACACCTGAAAATGGCAAAAATGACACAAAATATGACGAGAAAATTCAAAATAACCGACTTCCTGTTGGGTTTCTGATTTTGTACCTAGAGACTTTTTTGTAGGTATTGTTAAGTTACATGAGTGTACCGATTTTCGTACATGTACGTGAAACGTAGCTCGATGAGCACTCCGCTGAATATTTATAGGTGGCGCTGTCGAGCCATTTTGCCACACCTACTTCTGAAACCCATATCAGACGTAAATTTTCACCAGTTCTGACGCATGTGCAAAGTTTCCTGACTTTTCGAGCATGTTTAGGCCCTCTAAAATGCGATTAAGTTTGGAGAAGAAGAATAATAATAATAATAATAATAATAATAATAAACGGAGCAGATTCAATAGGGTCCTCGCACCATCGGTGCTCGGTCCCTAATAAACGGAGCAGATTCAATAGGGTCCTCGCACCATCGGTGCTCGGTCCCTAATAAACGGAGCAGATTCAATAGGGTCCTCGCACCATCGGTGCTCGGTCCCTAATAATAATAAACGGAGCAGATTCAATAGGGTCCTCTGCACCATCGGTGCTCGGTCCCTAATTAAAGCTGCAAGCAGCGATGGAAGGGACCTCGCACCCAGCACCGCCAACCGGTGGCATCAGAAAGACAGGGAACGGTAAGCAATATGCATTTAAAAAGGTAAATATAGAGGAACGTGTCATAGTCATTTATATGTGTCAAACCTGCTGCCAGCTGGTGGCGCTATGTCCATAACTGAACATTGGCATGTAGATGTCTTCATCCAGTACTTTAAAAAAACATATGAAGTTTGGTGCAGATTGGACATTGCATGTTTAAGTTCGTGTAAAACAAGTAATTTCCTGTTGCCAGCAGGTGGCGCTATGTCTATAACTGAACATTGTCACGTAGATGTCTTCAGGCCATGGCTCTTATCAAACGTGTGAAGTTTGGTGCAGATTGGACAATGCATGTTTAAGTTGGTGTAAAACAAGTAATTTCCTGTAGCCACCAGGTGGCGCTATGTCTATAACTAAACATTGGAATGTAGATGTCTTCAGACCAATACTTTTATCAAACATATGAAGTTTGGTGCAGATTGAACATGGTATGTTTGAGTTAGTGTAAAGCATGATATATCCTGTTGTCAGCAGGTGGCGCTATGATTATATCAGATTTTTGGCCTTTAGGTGTTTTCAGGCCATGACTCTTACCAAATATGTGAAGTTTGGTGCAGATTGGACATTGCATGTTTAAGATAGTGTAAAAGAAGTCATTTCCTGTTGCCAGCAGGTGGCGCTCTATATATAATGAAAATATTCGTATTTAGATGTGTTCAGGTCTGGATTCTTATCGAACGTGTGAAGTCTGGGGCAGATCGGACATTGTATGGCTGAGTTACAACAACTTTTATTCCCATGGCGAGACATCGAAATTTGTGATGCCGCCATGGACACGCCCTTTAACGAAAACTCTAGATCTTCGCAATTTAACATCACACAGGCCTTTAGGTTAGACTGACCTAAATATTATGTTGATGTCATTAAATCTCTAGGAGGAGTTAGTTACAGAGTAAAACATGTCAATTCCTGTTGCCAGCAGGTGGCGCTATGACTATAACTGAATATGGTCACTTAGATCTCTTCAGGTCAGGATTCTTATCAAACATATGAAGTTTGGTGTAGATCGGACATAGCATGCCTGAGATATAACAACTTCCTGTTTCATGGCGAAACATCAAAATTTGACAGGACGCCACGGACACGCCCTCCAATGAAAACTCTAGATCTTCGCAATTTAACGTCACAAAAGGCTTTAGATTACAATGACCAATTTTGGTGTTCATCCGAATAAATCTCTGGGAGGAGTTCGTTAAAGTATGACACCTGAAAATGGCAAAAATGACACAAAATATGACGAGAAAATTCAAAATAGCCGACTTCCTGTTGGGTTTCTGATTTCGTACCTGGAGACTTTTTTGTAGGTATTGTTAAGTTATATAAGTGTACCGATTTTCGTACATGTACGTGAAACGTAGCTCGAGGCGCACTCCGCTGAATATTTATAGGTGGCGCTGTCGAGCCATTTTGCCACACCTACTTCTGAAACCCATATCAGACGTAAATTTTCACCAGTTCTGACGCGTGTGCAAAGTTTCCTGACTTTTCGAGCATGTTTAGGCCCTCTAAAATGCGATTAAGTTTGGAGAAGAAGAAGAAGAAGAAGAAGAAGAAGAAGAAGAAGAAGAAGAAGAAGAATTAAAGCTGCAAGCAGCGATGGAAGGGACCTCGCACCCAGCACCGCCAACCGGTGGCTTCAGAAAGACAGGGAACGGTGAGCAATATGCATTTAAAAAGGTAAATATAGAGGAACCTGTCATAGTCATTTATATGTGTCAAACCTGCTGCCAGCTGGTGGCGCTATGTCCATAACTGAACATTAACATGTAGATGTCTTCAGTCTAGCACTTTTATCAAACATATGAAGTTTGGTGCAGATTGAACATAGTATGTTTGAGTTAGTGTAAAGCCTGACACATTCTGTTGTCAACAGGTGGCGCTATGATTACATCTGAATTTTGGCCTTTAGATGTCTTCAGGCCAGGAATCTTACCAAATATGTGAAGTTTGGTGCAGATTGGACAATGCATGTTTAAGTTGGTGTAAAACAAGTAATTTCCTGTAGCCACCAGGTGGCGCTATGTCTATAACTAAACATTGGCATGTAGATGTCTTCAGACCAATACTTTTATCAAACATATGAAGTGTGGTGCAGATTGAACATGGTATGTTTGAGTTAGTGTAAAGCATGATATATCCTGTTGTCAGCAGGTGGCGCTATGATTATATCAGATTTTTGGCCTTTAGGTGTTTTCAGGTCAGGACTCTTACCAAATATGTGAAGTTTGGTGCAGATTGAACATTGCATGTTTAAGCTAGTGTAAAACAAGTAATTTCCTGTTGCCAGCAGGTGGCGCTCTAATTATAATGAAATATTCGTATTTAGATGTGTTCAGGCCTGGATTCTTATCGAACGTGTGAAGTCTGGGGCAGATCGGTTATTGCATGGCTGAGTTACAACAACTTTTATTCCCATGGCGAGACATCGAAATTTGTGATAACGCCATGGACACACCCTTTAACGAAAACTCTAGATCTTCGCAATTTAACATCACAAAGGCCTTTAGGTTAGACTCACCTAAATATTATGTTTATGTCATTAAATCTCTAGGAGGAGTTAGTTACAGAGTAAAACATGTCACTTCCTGTTGACAGCAGATGGCGCTATGACTATAACTGAATATGGTCACTTAGATATCTTCAGGTCAGGATTCTTATCAAACGTGTGAAGTTTGGTGTAGATCGGACATAGCATGCCTGAGATATAACAACTTCCTGTTTCATGGCGAAACATCAAAATTTGACAGGACGCCACGGACACGCCCTCCGATGAAAACTCTAGATCTTCGCAATTTAACGTCACAAAGGGCTTTAGATTACACTGACCAATTTTGGTGTTCATCTGAATAAATCTCTGGGAGGAGTTCGTTAAAGTATGACACCTGAAAATGGCAAAAATGACACAAAATATGACGAGAAAATTCAAAATAGCCGACTTCCTGTTGGGTTTCTGATTTCGTATCTGGAGACTTTTTTGTAGGTATTGTTAAGTTACATAAGTTTACAGATTTTCGTACATGTACGTGAAACGTAGCTCGAGGCGCACTCCGCTGAATATTTATAGGTGGCGCTGTCGAGCCATTTTGCCACACCTACTTCTGAAACCCATATCAGACGTAAATTTTCACCAGTTCTGACGCGTGTGCAAAGTTTCCTGACTTTTCGAGCATGTTTAGGCCCTCTAAAATGCGATTAAGTTTGGAGAAGAAGAAGAAGAAGAAGAAGAATAATAAGAATAATTAAAGCTGCAAGCAGCGATGGAAGGGACCTCGCACCCGGCACCGCCGACCAGTGGCTTCAGAATGACAGGGAACAGTGAGCAATATGCATTTAAAAAGGCAAATATAGAGGAATACGTCAAAGTCATTTATAAGTGCCAAACCTGCTGCCAGCTGGTGGCGCTATGTCCATAACTGAACATTGGCATTTAGATGTCTTCAAACCAGTACTATTATCAAACATATGAAATTTGGTGCAGATTGAATATGGTATGTTTGAGTTAGTGTAAAGCCTGGCATATCCTGTTGTCAACAGGTGGCGCTATGATTACATCTGAATATTGCCATTTAGATGTCTTCAGGCCAGGACTCTCACCAAATATGTGAAGTTTGGTGCAGATTGGACATTGCATGTTTAAGTTAGTGTAAAACAAGCAATTTCCTTTAGCCAGCAGGTGGCGCTATGTCTATAACTAAACATTAGCACGTAGATGTCTTCAGGCCATGGCTCTTATCAACCATGTGAAGTTTGGGGCAGATCGGACGTTTTATGGCTGAGTAACAACAGCTTCTATTCCCATGGCGAGATATCGAATTTTGTCACGCTGCCATGGACACGCCCATTAGCTCAAGCTCAAGCTTTTCGCAATTTAACATCACAAAGGCCTTTAGATTAGACTGAACTAAAAATTATGTTGATGTCATTACATTTCTAGGAGGAGTTAGTTGCAGAGTAAAACATATCACTTCCTGTTGCCAGCAGGTGGCGCTGTTAATTTATATGAATGTGGTCCCCTAGATCTCTTCAGGTCAGGAGTCTTATCAAACATGGGAATTTTGGTGCACATCGGACATTGCATGCCTGAGTTATAACAACTTCCTGTTTCATGGCGAAACATCGAAATTTGACAGGACGCCACGGACACGCCCTCCGATGAAAACTCTAGATCTTCGCAATTTAACGTCACAAAGGGCTTTAGATTACAATGACCAATTTTGGTGTTCATCTGAATAAATCTCTGGGAGGAGTTCGTTAAAGTATGACACCTGAAAATGGCAAAAATGACACAAAATATGACAAGAAAATTCAAAATAACCGACTTCCTGTTTGGTTTCTGATTTCGTACCAAGAGACTTTTTCGTAGGTATTGTTATGTTACATGAGTGTACCAATTTTCGTACATGTACGTGAAACGTAGCTCGAGGCGCACTCCGCTGAATATTTATAGGTGGCGCTGTCGAGCCATTTTGCCACACCTACTCCTGAAACCCATATCAGACGTAAATTTTCACCAGTTCTGATGCGTGTGCAAAGTTTCCTGACTTTTCGAGCATGTTTAGGTCCTCTAAAATGCGATTAAGTTTGGAGAAGAAGAAGAAGAAGAAGAATAATAATAATAATTAAAGCTGCAAGCAGCGATGGAAGGGACCTCGCACGGCTCACCGCCGACCGGTGGCTTCAGAAAGACAGGGAACGGTGATCAATATGCATTTAAAAAGGTAAATATAGAGGAATGTGTCATAGTCATTTATACGTTTCAAACTTCTGCCAGCTGGTGGCGCTATGTCCATAACTGAACATTAACATGTAGATGTCTTCAGTCTAGCACTTTTATCAAACATATGAAGTTTGGTGCAGATTGAACATGGTATGTTTGAGTTAGTGTAAAGTTTGGCATATCCTGTTGTCAACAGGTGGCGCTATGATTACATCTGAATATTGGCCTTTAGATGTCTTCAGGCCAGGACGCCTACCAAATATGTCAAGTTTGGTGCAGATTGGACATTGCATGTTTAAGTTAGTGTAAAACAAGTCATTTCCTGTAGCCAGCAGGTGGCGCTATGTATTTATATGAATATGGTCACTTAGATCTCTTCAGGTCAGGAGTCTTATCAAGCGTGTGAAGTTTGGGGCAGATCGGACATTTTATGGCTGAGTAACAACAACTTTTATTCCCATGGCGAGACATCGAAATTTGTGATGCCGCCAAGGACACGCCCATTAGCGAAAACTCAAGCTCTTCGCAATTTAACATCACAAAGGCCTTTAGATTAAACTGACCTAAATATTATGTTGATGTCATTAAATCTCTAGGAGGAGTTAGTTACAGAGTAAAACATGTCACTTCCTGTTGCCAGCAGGTGGCGCTATGAACTATAACTGAATATGGTCACTTAGATCTCTTCAGGTCAGGATTCTTATCAAACATGTGAAGTTTGGTGCAGATCGGACATAGCATGCCTGAGATATAACAACTTCCTGTTTCATGGCGAAACATCAAAATTTGACAGGACGCCACGGACACGCCCTCCGATGAAAACTCTAGATCTTCGCAATTTAACGTCACAAAGGGCTTTAGATTACAATGACCAATTTTGGTGTTCATCCGAATAAATCTCTGGGAGGAGTTCGTTAAAGTATGACACCTGAAAATGGCAAAAATGACACAAAATATGACGAGAAAATTCAAAATAACCGACTTCCTGTTGGGTTTCTGATTTCGTACCTAGAGACTTTTTGTAGGTATTGTTAAGTTACATGAGTGTACCGATTTTCGTACATGTACGTGAAACGTAGCTCGAGGCGCACTCCGCTGAATATTTATAGGTGGCGCTGTCGAGCCATTTTGCCACACCTACTCCTGAAACCCATATCAGACGTAAATTTTCACCAGTTCTGATGCGTGTGCAAAGTTTCCTGACTTTTCGAGCATGTTTAGGCCCTCTAAAATGCGATTAAGTTTGAGAGAAGAAGAAGAAGAAATAATAATAATAATTAAAGCTGCAAGCAGCGATGGAAGGGACCTCGCACGGCTCACCGCCGACCGGTGGCTTCAGAAAGACAGGGAACGGTGATCAATATGCATTTAAAAAGGTAAATATAGAGGAATGTGTCATAGTCATTTATACGTTTCAAACCTTCTGCCAGCTGGTGGCGCTATGTCCATAACTGAACATTAACATGTAGATGTCTTCAGTCTAGCACTTTTATCAAACATATGAAGTTTGGTGCAGATTGAACATAGTATGTTTAAGTTAGTGTAAAACAAGTTGCATTTCCTGTTGTCAACAGGTGGCGCTATGATTACATCTGAATATTGGCCTTTAGATGTCTTCAGGCCAGGACGCCTACCAAATATGTCAAGTTTGGTGCAGATTGGACATTTTTTTTTTTTTTTTTTTTTTTTTTTTTTTTTTTTTGAAGTTTGGGGCAGATCGGACATTTTATGGCTGAGTAACAACAACTTTTATTCCCCCCGAAATTTGTGATGCCGCCAAGGACACGCCCATTAGCGAAAACTCAAGCTCTTCGCAATTTAACATCACAAAGGCCTTTAGATTAAACTGACCTAAATATTATGTTGATGTCATTAAATCTCTAGGAGGAGTTAGTTACAGAGTAAAACATGTCACTTCCTGTTGCCAGCAGGTGGCGCTATGACTATAACTGAATATGGTCACTTAGATCTCTTCAGGTCAGGATTCTTATCAAACATGTGAAGTTTGGTGCAGATCGGACATAGCATGCCTGAGATATAACAACTTCCTGTTTCATGGCGAAACATCAAAATTTGACAGGACGCCACGGACACGCCCTCCGATGAAAACTCTAGATCTTCGCAATTTAACGTCACAAAGGGCTTTAGATTACAATGACCAATTTTGGTGTTCATCCGAATAAATCTCTGGGAGGAGTTCGTTAAAGTATGACACCTGAAAATGGCAAAAATGACACAAAATATGACGAGAAAATTCAAAATAACCGACTTCCTGTTGGGTTTCTGATTTCGTACCTAGAGACTTTTTTGTAGGTATTGTTAAGTTACATGAGTGTACCGATTTTCGTACATGTACGTGAAACGTAGCTCGAGGCGCACTCCGCTGAATATTTATAGGTGGCGCTGTCGAGCCATTTTGCCACACCTACTCCTGAAACCCATATCAGACGTAAATTTTCACCAGTTCTGATGCGTGTGCAAAGTTTCCTGACTTTTCGAGCATGTTTAGGCCCTCTAAAATGCGATTAAGTTTGGAGAAGAAGAAGAATAATAATAATAATTAAAGCTGCAAGCAGCGATGGAAGGGACCTCGCACGGCTCACCGCCGACCGGTGGCTTCAGAAAGACAGGGAACGGTGATCAATATGCATTTAAAAAGGTAAATATAGAGGAATGTGTCATAGTCATTTATACGTTTCAAACCTTCTGCCAGCTGGTGGCGCTATGTCCATAACTGAACATTAACATGTAGATGTCTTCAGTCTAGCACTTTTATCAAACATATGAAGTTTGGTGCAGATTGAACATAGTATGTTTAAGTTAGTGTAAAACAAGTCATTTCCTGTTGTCAACAGGTGGCGCTATGATTACATCTGAATATTGGCCTTTAGATGTCTTCAGGCCAGGACGCCTACCAAATATGTCAAGTTTGGTGCAGATTGGACATTGCATGTTTAAGTTAGTGTAAAACAAGTCATTTCCTGTAGCCAGCAGGTGGCGCTATGTATTTATATGAATATGGTCACTTAGATCTCTTCAGGTCAGGAGTCTTATCAAGCGTGTGAAGTTTGGGGCAGATCGGACATTTTATGGCTGAGTAACAACAACTTTTATTCCCATGGCGAGACATCGAAATTTGTGATGCCGCCAAGGACAAGCCCATTAGCGAAAACTCAAGCTCTTCGCAATTTAACATCACAAAGGCCTTTAGATTAAACTGACCTAAATATTATGTTGATGTCATTAAATCTCTAGGAGGAGTTAGTTACAGAGTAAAACATGTCACTTCCTGTTGCCAGCAGGTGGCGCTATGACTATAACTGAATATGGTCACTTAGATCTCTTCAGGTCAGGATTCTTATCAAACATGTGAAGTTTGGTGCAGATCGGACATAGCATGCCTGAGATATAACAACTTCCTGTTTCATGGCGAAACATCAAAATTTGACAGGACGCCACGGACACGCCCTCCGATGAAAACTCTAGATCTTCGCAATTTAACGTCACAAAGGGCTTTAGATTACAATGACCAATTTTGGTGTTCATCCGAATAAATCTCTGGGAGGAGTTCGTTAAAGTATGACACCTGAAAATGGCAAAAATGACACAAAATATGACGAGAAAATTCAAAATAACCGACTTCCTGTTGGGTTTCTGATTTCGTACCTAGAGACTTTTTTGTAGGTATTGTTAAGTTACATGAGTGTACCGATTTTCGTACATGTACGTGAAACGTAGCTCGAGGCGCACTCCGCTGAATATTTATAGGTGGCGCTGTCGAGCCATTTTGCCACACCTACTCCTGAAACCCATATCAGACGTAAATTTTCACCAGTTCTGATGCGTGTGCAAAGTTTCCTGACTTTTCGAGCATGTTTAGGCCCTCTAAAATGCGATTAAGTTTGGAGAAGAAGAAGAATAATAATAATAATTAAAGCTGCAAGCAGCGATGGAAGGGACCTCGCCCGGCTCACCGCCGACCGGTGGCTTCAGAAAGACAGGGAACGATGAGCAATATGCATTTAAAAAGGTAAATATAGAGGAATATTTCAAAGTCATTTATATGTACCAAACCTGCTGCCTGCTGGTAGTGCAACTTCCATAACTGAACATTAACATGTCGATGTCTACAGGTTAGAACTTTGATCAAACATATGAAGTTTGGTGAAGATTGAACAGTGCATGTTTAAGCTAGTGTAAAACAAATAATTTCCTGTAGCCAGCAGGTGGCGCTATGTCTTTAACTAAACATTGGCATGACGTCTTCAGGCCAAGGCTCTTATAAAACCTGTGAAGTTTGGGGCAGATTCAAAATTGCATGCTTAAGTTAGTGTAAAACAAGAAATTTCCTGTTGACAGCAGGTGGCGCTATATATTTAACTGAACATTGGCATGTAGATGTCTTCATCCAGTACTTTTAAAAAACTTATGAAGTTTGGTGCAGATTGGACATTGCATGTTTAAGTTAGTGTAAAATAAGTAATTTCCTGTTGCCAGCAGGTGGCGCTATGTCTATAACTAAAAAATTGGCACGTAGATGTCTTCAGGGCATGGCTCTTATCAAACGTGTAAAGTTTGGTGCAGATTGGACATTGCATGTTTAAGTTAGTGTAAAACAAGTAATTTCCTGTTGCCAGCAGGTGGCGCTATGAATTTATATGAATATTGTCACTTAGATCTTTTCATGTCAGGAGTCTTGTCAAACATGTGAAGTTTGGCAAAGATTGGACAATGCATGTTTAAGTTGGTGTAAAACAAGTAATTTTCTGTTGCCAGCAGGTGGCGCTATGTCTATAACTGAACATTGTCACGTAGATGTCTTCAGGCCATGACTCTTATCAAACGTGTGAAGTTTGGTGCAGATTGGACAATGCATGTTTAAGTTGGTGTAAAACAAGTAATTTCCTGTAGCCACCAGGTGGCGCTATGTCTATAACTAAACATTGGCATGTAGATGTCTTCAGACCAATACTTTTATCAAACATATGAAATTTGGTGCAGATTGAACATGGTATGTTTGAGTTAGTGTAAAGCATGATATATCCTGTTGTCAGCAGGTGGCGCTATGATTATATCTGATTTTTGGCCTTTAGGTGTTTTCAGGCCAGGACTCTTACCAAATATGTGAAGTTTGGTGCAGATTGGACATTGCATGTTTAAGATAGTGTAAAATAAGTCATTTCCTGTTGCCAGCAGGTGGCGCTCTAATTATAATGAAATATTCGTATTTAGATGTGTTCAGGCCTGGATTTTTATCGAACGTGTGAAGTCTGGGGCAGATCGGACATTGTGTACTGTTTAGGTTTTAATGCTGCATTGCACATCTGAACGATTTTCACTATTTTAATACTGCTGCAAACTTATTTACATTTAGTACATTTAGGCCACGTACACACTACAGCTTAAATGCGGTTGTCACTCCTGAAACTTGCAGTATGTACGTGTCCTTAGTCGATTAGCAGACGCGTTTATCCAACTAAAGCTAAAACTTTATAAATACTACATATACACATTTGAAAAATAAAGACATTAAATAAAAATGACAAATGCATAGAACAAAATTTCATAAACAACATTTAAATGAAAAAATTAAGCTAAACAATTAAAAAAATATTAAAGAACAGAAGGGATAAGATAATATTAATAATGATTCTAACATAACACTAAGCCAAACACCAAAAAACAACTACATACGTGTATGTACAACCACACACACACACACACATACATATATATATATATATATATACACATTTAGAAATTCAATATATATATTTAATTTCCATTAAGTTTGTTAAAGTATTAAAATAACTCAAATTAAACAAAAATTTAACTTAAAAAAGACATGTACAGACGTAATAAATTCAGACAGTGGGGGGGTGATGCCATTGACATTTGACAAAAAGACACAGACCCTTTCACTGGTAAAAAATGCTTATTTTTCTGGATTTAAGCATTGTTTTATACATTTAGCATAGTGTAAGCACACAGTTTACAAAATATTTTATTGCAAAAATCTTAGGTATTGTGCCTTTAACATTTCAAATGCAAATCTTTTTTGGTTATTTCTTTTCTAGATTGTGATTTGCATGTATTTACATGTGTGTGTGTGTGTTTTTTTTGTTTGTTTTTTCAGGGAAGTGGTTAAGGTTAGAACAAAAATTTAGGAATAAAGACCCAAATCACGTTAAATGAAATACACGAGAATAAAGGAAAATCCGAGAAAAAGTCCAAATCCTACGGGATTTTCGAAATCTACGAGGTTTAAATTGAAATATAAGGATAAAGTCGTTTCTGGGTGTCCTACTTTACCAGGGAAAAGTGAAATCTCAGGTTAAAGGAAATTTAAGGGATAAATCGAAATAACAAATAAAATAAATAAACTCGGGTTGGTGGTTTTGGGTTGGGTGGTTTTGGAGGTAAAGTCCAAAATCTCCGGAAGGGTTAAAGTGAAATACTCAGGAAAAGGAAATACTCGAGGAAAAGTGGAAATTACCTCCGAAATAAAGACCAAATTACCTCGAAAAGTTCAAAAATACTTGGGAATTAAACGAAATTCAAGAGAATAAAGGAAAAATTCTCCATTTAAACGAAATTATTTAAACGGAAAAAGTAGTTTCTAAAAATTAAAATGAAATTACTTTTTCGAAAAAAATAAATTAAATATAAAGAAATAAAGCAAAATAATAAAAATAAAGTTTGAAATACTCGAGTAAAGTGAAATCAGAGAATTAAAGTCCGGTCTCGGGTTTGGTCCAAATCTTTGGAGGTTAAAGTGGAAATACTTAACGAGGAAAAGTCGGAAATTCTTTACGGGGTGGTTCCAAAAACTACTAGGTTAAAGTCGGAAATCCTACCAGAAAAAGTGGAAATTCTCCCTTTTCAAATTCCTACCCAGGTTAAAGTTTCCCGAAATCTCAAATTAAAGTTTCGTCTACGGTGTGAAATACTTTCGGGTAAAGTCTACAACGAGGTTAAAGTGAAATTATTTAACCAGGTTAAAGTCAAATTATTTAGGAGAATTTAAAATAAATTACTTTACAGAGAATTAAAGGTTTGAAATTTTACCTCGGAAAAAGTCGAAATTTATAAAAAAAAAGTCGAAATCTCAAAGGTGAAGGCCCGAAATAACTTGAAATAAAAGTCGAAATACCAGGATAAAATTTTAAATTTTCCTCCGGGTTTTTCAAATACTGGGTTTTGTCAAATACTTTACGAATTAAATTCGTCACGAATATTGAATTCGAAATAAGGGTTTAAATTCTTTAAATTTGGTTTGAGAAATAAAGAAATTTAAATTTTTTGGAATTGCGCCTTGCAAATTTGGCCCGGTTGGGAAAGGCCCGGGAATTTTCCAAAGCTCCTTTAAAAATAGTTAAGTTTTAGAAAAAAATTTAGGTAATTTAAAAGGGACAAAAACTTTCCGATTAAATCGAAATCTAAGAGAATTAAATTTCAAATAAATTAGGTAAATGTTTTTTAGGTTAAAGTTCCTTACAATAAATTCAAAACTAAATAAAGGCAAAAACACAATAAATTTGAAATTAGGGTTAAATAAAACTACAGGAATTTGAAAACTACGGGAAAAGCAAAAACACAAAAAGTTCGAAATTACTTGGGGGTGGGCGTTACAAATAAATGAAATAAGAGGTTAAATAAAATTCTTCAATTTAAAGTAAATTATACCAATTAAATAAAACAGGGTAAAGTCAAATTAACTTTACGAGAAAAAGACAAAATATAACTTAAAGTTAAATACTTCAAATTTCCAAATTCAAAAACCTTTAGAAAAGTGAAATTCTGGAAATTAAACGAGTTAGGAAAAAGTTTACCCACAGAATGTTTTCAGAGAATTGGGTAAAATCTTCAAATAAATTTAAGAATTGAAATTCACAAAAAAGCGAAATCTTACGAAATTAAAGGCGAAAATCAATTAAATTGAAAACACAATAAAGTGTTTCTCTAAATAAAACTGAATTTTGAAAACTGAGAATTTTAAATTAAAACACAAATTAAAGCAAATTCTAGGGTGGTCGAAATACAACGAAATAAATGGAAAACAGAAATAAATTTCCAAATACTGGGTGCGAAATACACAGGTTAAATGAAATTTCTCAATAAAGTCCCAAATATAAGGTAAAGTGAAATTAAAAAAAGGGTTAAATAAGAGAATAAAGCGTCCCAAAGGAATGTGAAATTTAGGGTGAAGTGAAATTTAAGAAAAAGTTGTTCCTTTCAGGTTAAATTAAATACTACGAATTAAATGTTTCCACGAGGTTGAAAATTGAATTGTCCGAAATCCCAGAAGAAGCGAAATCTCGGGGAAAAATTCAAATTTTCCGGTGGTTTGGTTAAATTTTTGGTGCCTCAAATGGGGCCCATTTGGGCACCGGGAATATTAAATTAACTTTAAAAATATTATTTTTAAATTTCCACCAATTTAAATTTTGAAAATTTCCACTTTATTTCCAAAACATTTGAACTTTATTTTCTAATAAATTTCAAACTTTTTTTTTGTTAATAATTTCCTTCCTTTTATTTTGTAAAAATTTCAAAACCTTTATTTTGTAATTTGTTTAAAACTCGAATTTAAACTTTTTAAAACCGAAAATTTTCGTTTTTTTTTAAAAAGAAGGAAACTTAAAAAAGCTTCTTTCGTATTTTTTAAAACGTTTGTTTTCCTTTCTTTCAGCGAAAAAGGGAAAACATTTAATTTCTTCCCTTTCCATTAATTTGGAAATTTATTGCCCTGGTTTAATTTCCAAAATAAAGTTTAAAAGAGTTTTCAAAAGTTTAAAATCCCACCAAAAAATGTTTATTACAAAAATCAGCATTTAAAAAAAAAAAAATTGAAAATACTTTTTAAACCCAAATTTGTTTTTCTATCTGTTTTGAAACTCTTTTTTTTTAAAAGACAAAGGGTTTAAAACTATTCATTTTTCTCCAACTTCAAAATCAATCCTAAATTTAATTTCCAACATACTGCCCGGAAGTATGACCCATGTTTAAATGAACTGCAAAAGGCCCAAAATTTTTAAAAAAAAGGGTTAAAAAGGAGTAAGGGTTCCCAAAGGAATTGTTGATTTAGTGTTACTGTGTTAAGGTTTAAACGGGTTCCTGTTGCTGAAATTTCAATTTCTTGATTTCTGTTTCCACGGAGGCCGGGTTTGCCTCGTCCCACCCAAGTGGACTTTTGCCGCCTGCTCGGGCGCAACAAACAAACAATTCCGGGGCCTTAACTTCTGGTCCTAACGGGCCTTTGCCGTTGATTTCCCCAAAATATTAAACTTTAATTTCAACAAAAAGAAACTTTCCACTTTATTCTCAAAACTTTTGGATTTAATTCCGGAATATTTCACTTTTTCCCGTTACATTCTTTATTCTGGTAAAAACACCAACGACTTTAATTCAACAACAATCCGAATTTTAAAGATTTCTTTTTTAAAAGGCACTCGCTCTCTGTTTTTCAGCTTTTTCCTCTGTGGGCTTTAGGTTTCTCTCCATTAAGGCCTAGGGCCCCAGTTTTTTCCTAAAGTTTAAAAGAGCTTCCAGTCAAAGACCCAGCGGGAAGAAGGTCTTTGTAGAAAAGTCAGTATTTAAAAAAAAAAAAATTGGATTTTACTTTTTACCTCAAAGCCCTTTGGTCTGCTCTTTAAACCTTTTCCCAAAGACAAATTAGGGTATGCGAAAAATCCCATTATTTTTTCTCCAATTAAAATATTTTAAATTCCGAATTCATTTGGGTTTGACCCAGTTTTCAAAGTGGCAAAAGGCCAAACCCACTGAAACGCTGGGGTTGAAAAATCTTCCTGATCTATGCAACGTTTCATTTGGACGGGTGTGTTCTGAAGTGTTCA
Source organism: Schizopygopsis pylzovi (assembly GCA_027422435.1). Taxonomy (NCBI): domain Eukaryota; kingdom Metazoa; phylum Chordata; class Actinopteri; order Cypriniformes; family Cyprinidae; genus Schizopygopsis; species Schizopygopsis pylzovi. The sequence goes on from JAPDDL010000403.1 coordinate 100,772, forward strand.
CTGTGCCCAAAGTTTTTCTTAATTTACAAAAGGGTTCTTTTTTTAAATTTTTTTTTTATTAAAAAACACGTTCAACCTCTCATCATTCATCCTTATTCCAAGTCATTCCAGAATTTATTAGGGAACAAAATTCATACCAACTTAAATTTAAGCAAAAGCTTTAGGTCAAAATTTTTATTTGGTGAAAACAAAAATCATTAAAAGGGTTCCAAATTTAAAAGGATTATTTATATTGCATTCGCCCTTTGTCTTTAGTGTTAAATTTGTGTTTCATTTCTTGGTATTATTTAAAGATTCCTTTCACCAAAGTGGACTCACAGATAGGGAATCGGCAGGGGTTGTAGAAATTCGGGTGTTTGGTATTCTGAAGGCCTTAACAAAGAATTGGAATCCGAGAGCTTTCAGAACAGCCCCTTTGGATCTGGTGTTAAAACCTCCCAAAACAACAAACAGGTGAAATAATAAAATCCAGGATTTCTAAGAAATGAAAGACTTCCTGATTAATTTGTTTAACCGGGTTTAAATACATCCGATTGAAAATCAAGCCACCCAAATCTTAAAACATTAATGTTTTATTCACCTTCCCAAATTAATTTAAATTAATAAATTAAAAATGTTTGTTAAAATTTTTTTTTAATTAAAGAAAGTTCATTTCTAATGTTTTCTTTAAATTCAAGAATTTATTGGGCAACATACAACAAATTTAAGAAATTTAACCAAAGCAGTTGGAAAAAACGTTTTTTCTTTTAAGTTTTAATTTCTTTAAATTCATTTTTGTTTAAGTTTTTTTTTTGTATTCTTTAAGTTTTATAAAGTTTCAAGTTTAAATTTGGCTTTTTAATTGTGTTGTTTTATTTTAGGCCTTAACAAAGAATTAATTCCGAATCTTCAAAAACGTTTGGAATCGGGTAAAATTTCTCTTTCAAAAGTTTAAGTGCAATTAAGGGTAATCAGATAATTCTGAAATAACCCGTTGAATGGATCTTTTATTTTTACATACCTTAAAACATAAAAAAAGAATTCTGATTTGTAAAAATTTTCCCCTTCCCATTAACATTTTTCACGAATGCTTTAAAAAATGTTTTGGTACATAAAATTTCAGAAAAACCAGCGTTGACCGTTTTTGCTTTGTTTCAATTTTATTCATTTTCTTTTAGTTTTTTGAGGCAGAATATTTATTTAATTTCCAAGAGTTGGGATTATTTAAGCAAATGAAAAGTTAAACATTAAACCCAACCAAAAACGTGCATTGGTTAAATTTCTCCTTTCTTTTATGTAAAGAACAGGCAAATTTGTTTGAATGTTTTGAACTTTTATTTAATTCAAACAAAACACCAAAAAGACTTCATTAAAATACTGGAAATTTCACAACTTAAATCTTCCTGGGAAACTGAAAAATGTTTAGCTTAGTTTTGCCGGGAGGGACAGAATATTTTTAATTTGACCGGGTGTAAAAAATTAAGGGAATAAACAGGAAAAAACCGGCAAGTGATTTATTACGATTTTCCTTTCATGTTTGAAACGGTTTTTCGAATTTATTTTTAAAAAAAATTAATTATATGGAAATTCACAAACCTGGGTTAAATTGTTTGTAGTTTTGGGAAATAAAATCCTTTTATTTTGTATTTCTGTATAAAATATTTATGGTTACTAAACAGGAAATTCCATTTGAAAACAATGTTTTACTTTTTTAATGGTTTTCAGTTTATTTTTTAAAAAATTGGTTTAAAATGTTAAATTTCATGATTAATTAAATAAATTTGATTCTTTATTTCTTTGTTGCAACATGGTTTATCCCGACATGATTTCTTTAAGAAAACAATGTTTCTTTTTTAATTTCAGCATTTTTTAAAAGTTTAATTGGAAATAAGATCATAAAGGGATGTTTATTTCTCCTTTCACAATGGATTTATGAATGGTTTCTTCTAATTGAAAGGAACTCGTTTGCTGATTTCAGCATTTTACAAGATTCAAATCTTTAGAAAGAGAGGAGGGGTGAGAGGGTTTTGGTTTGGTTCCAAATTACACTTAATGATGTTTGTTTCAAAAGGAACTTTCTAATATCTTCGAACTACAAGCAACTAACATTTTTAAAGGGGGAAAAGATGAGGTGCTTTTTTTGTGTTTTTTTGTGTTTGTTTAAAAAAACTTTTAATATTTGATAACCAGAAGAAAAATTAGTCCTGTAAGATATTCCTTTTTGGTTTTTTAATTTAAATTTAAACATTTATTAAGTTTTAATAAAAAGGACTTTAATTTCATTGGTTTAAATTACATTTCCTACATTTACAATTTGCTTTGAATTAAATTGATTGGGTTGAACCCAATGTCCGTTTTACATAAGGAAAGCTTTACATACAAGAGACGATTCAATTGCATTTTAATTAATGTTTGTGAAAAAGTCATTATACACATTTATTAACATTACACATTAAATTAGTGAATGTAAAAATTAATAATACACATATTTGAATCAAATGAGCAATAATGATACACGATCTACTCTAGCCTAATTATATTCCGTGTAGATTTCATATATACTGGAGATTGAGTGATATATGCCTATATGTTGTTGTGAAATGATATATAAAGTAATATTCAGATATTAAATGACATACAGTGTAATCATATGGACCATCAATGAAATACCTGCTTTATTCACTATTGGTTATTATACAGCAACCATCAATCTTTTCAGAGTAGTTTTAACCGGTCATGGCCATCCTCTTCATCCACCCTCAAAAACTGCATCTGACCAATAAACTGAAGAAAGAGATGTGAAGCAAACCTGTGTGTGTGTGTGTGTGTGTGTGTGTGTGGCGTGTGTGTGTGCGCGTGTGCGCGTGTGCGTGCGTGCGTGCGTGCGTGTGTCTCTTTCTTCTCATGTTGCTTTGCGTGAAGAGGATCTGAAGCAGAAATGGGAAAATATGAACTGAATAATTATTTTTAGTACAATTATCTTTACTACAGTAATCAACAAGCCTGGATATACTGTATTACACACAGTTCTTGTTTAAATGCATTTGTTGCAGTAAAGATGACTCATCAAATAGCCTTTTGATGCTTTCAACATGTTTATCCCTCACATGTCATTATTCAGCGTTCAATCTGAGCTTCACAATCTCTGGCCTGATTTGGTCATTATTAAAAAGAAAGACGAGATGTTTTGTAAGTAATTCAGTGGTGAATTGTGTTTCCGTCAAGAAAATAATAATTGATTTTTCGTGATCTTTACTGTTTTTATTTTATTGTTTCAGCACAACAACCCAGTTTGATTAGTAAACCTTTGCTTTTTAAATGTGCTATACACAATATTGTTCAACGGTTTGTGATCAGTCAGATTTTTAAGTTTTTATCTCTCTCTCTCTCTCTTCTGCTTTTCAAAGCTACATATTCTACACATTAAAAACAACAATATTGTGAAATATGTGTACAATATGAAATAACACCTTTTTTATTTTAATATACTTGAAAGCAAAATGTATTCCTGTGATTCAAAGCTGTATTTTCAGCATCATTACTCCAGTCTTTAGTGTCACACGATCTTCAGAAATCATAATAATATGCTGATTTATTATCAATGTTAGAAACACTGATATATACAAAATGCATGAATATTATATATTTAGCTTAATTGAATACAAAAACGTGTTTAGTCTAATGTGTGCAACTTATTCTGCCTCAGTGTGAGACAGTGGTCTGTCACTGTTAAAATAAACCTACCATTAACATTATAGACTGATCATTTCTTGTTCAGTGGGCAAATGTACAAAATCAGCAGGGATTTTTGTTAAATGTGAGCCAAAATCATCACAATTAAAAGAACCAAAGATTTAAACTACTTCAGTCTGTGTGCATTGAATTTATTTAATAGTTGAATTACTGAAATAAATGAACTTTTCCACGACATTCTAATCTATTGAGATGCACCTGAACAAAAACTCAGGTCTGAATGAACTTGTTTTCGTCACGTGCTCATCTGCTGTTAAGTCAGCAAACACACAGCAATGTACTCGCTGAAAACAGGGCAGAAACGAGCTATTGTTACACAAACAGCCTGTGTGAAGTGTATTTTACAGCTGTTTAAATATGATTTGAGAAATGAGATCTGCTCAGCTCTCCTCAGAAGACTCGCTGCGGCTTCGTCTGAAAGACTCTTTGTTCACGGTTCCTCCTGAAAATGATCTCAGACAGACTTCTGAGGCAGAATAACACTTTAATGATCGACAACAACAGAGCTTTAATAAGAAAAACTATATTTAATTAGGCTACCACTGTTGTGGAAAATTTCTACGTCTGTTTTTATACGTGAGACCGAGTGAAAAACACAGACGCTCTGTTGTGAGAAAGACAGAAGACAATACATTGTTGTCTGAAAAAAGATGAACTGAAGAATGATTTGTATTACAGTAATCTTAGTAATCTTAATTAATATATTTATTAATTTAAGCTAAACGTAATATTAATGCATATGCAATTGTGAAACTGTGCAAAAATAAACAAATAAATAAAAATAGTGTGTTTATTTACTGCAACAATGCATTTAAGCAAGAGTTGTCTCTAAAATAAGTAACACTTTTAAAGTGTGAGACTTTGTAAAGCTGTTGACATGTTAGATGCATCATGAGAGAGTCTCCTGATCAAACTGCAGCCGCTGCCGGAAGTGATTCTCTGAGAGCAGAAGCTGTGTCTGTGCTCTGTGTGGATCCTATCAGCCATTAAACTCTCTCGCTGCTCAAAAGTATTAAACTCTCCTTTCAGGTCCAAACCTGATCGGTTATCAGTCGCAAACAGCTGATATGATCATATATGACTGTCCCTGTGTGAAGTCTGGATGTGTCTTTTCTGCCGCTCTCCGTTTTTACTTTCACTTTCGCAGGAGACGTGCTGATTGGTTCCTTCTGCTGTCAATCATCCACGAGAGGCGGGATGAACATCAGATCACAAAATCAGGTTTAAAACCACATTTACTGAAACAAACATTTATTTGCTAAATTTGCATTTTTTTATTTGCTAAGTAACTTTAAACAGAAATCGTTAGTAATCTTTTGACATACATTTTAGCCCGACTCTAAAGAGCGATTACTTATTTATTTTTCTAAACAAAATTGTCTTAAATTTGACAGAGTAATACTATAATGTCTAAATATAAATATGAAATGTTGTACCATCTAGCGTCTTTAGTTGATTCGTTGCTCTGGGTGTCAATAAAGCTTCTCTAAAGTCTCGCTGTGAATGAAAACTGATTCTGAAGAAGAAATGACATACAAACTATTTGATTTGACCTCAAACATGAATATATCTGTCTTCTGTAGATCTGCCTTAGAGCTGAAATTAAAGTAAATATATGAACATAGATTACTGTTTATTGTTGTGAAGCTGCTATGAATATTTAGCCTACTTCAATAAATAAATACATGATAATTTCATCTGTGTAACTGATATAAACTGAAAATAAGAAAGGGAAAAAATATGATATTACATAGTTATCTTAAATTGGTAAAGATTACATTTCTCTGGAATAACTAGGCTATGTAAATATCAATTAGCCTGAAAATATGAATATTAATATTGCCTCCAGTTGGTCAGGTAAGATAAACATTTATTTATTTATTTGGGTCCAATAAAACACTTGTTAACACAACAGTCTCAGAATAATACAGTATTTATCTGTACACACATGAGAATTACTGTAATGTGTCGTATAATACTTAAAACAACAGCTGCATTGTTATTTTTTACAGATATTGTTAGTTAAATGTGATGTTTGTCATTTCTGTGAAATGTGAAGTTTGTCATTAAATCAGCACAAAAGAAGACATACTGATTAAACAGAAATATTATGAAAAAACTTTATTTTATAATACTTTATATGCATGGATGTGCATGTTAGAATTACTTTACACAGCTGTGTATGCAGTTTTGACAGACACGCATAATACAGTAATGCTGAAAAATGACATCAAATTTGTATAAAACATGATCAATTGTCAGCTCGACAGAGGCACTTCGAGTAATAATATTACTTACAATATTATTATTACAACATAATATTATTTGCATGAATAAATCTCTGACAGAGACTATCAGCTGTGTGCATAGTTAATAAGCACGAGGTCAACCCCTCCTTTACTCTTAGCTTAAGACTTCTCTCTATTCCTTAGTTTGTCTCAGCAGCTCTGTGAATAGGTTTTGAGAGAAAACTCTCAGCTAAAACCTTTTACTGCTCTTTAGGAGAACTCTTAGTATTAAGAAGATCAAATGAAACACTACTGACTCAGACCCCTCTCTCGTCCGCACTCATGCTGGGGAAATGTACTATGATTGATGTTTAGTTTTTTAAGGGAAATGTAATATTTAATAAGAGGTGTCTCACTGTAGGAGACATGATTTTCTTTCGCACCACTAGAGGGTGAATAATGTTTTCATGCTCTCAGTCTCATCTCAGATCTGTGCACCGAAGAAGGTCATACAAACTTTTGATGGACTTGAAAGGATAGTTCTTTATTTGTGTATTTCTCAGTGGACTGATCTGCGGGAGGAAAAGCTGTTCGTGGATTTCTCTGTGGATTATTGTCTTATGTTCCTGTACATTACTGTCGCAGTCGAAGTGAATAGGAGGTACATTTCTGTCCAGTCCACATTCTTAACATATCTGTCATTTTTATCGTAACGCATCTCTCTGAAAATGTAATTTAATATATTCTGTTTGTATGATAGAGGTGGTGAAGCTGATTGTGTGTGTGTGTGTGTGTGTTCCCCAAGTTCATCGTTAAGAGCCGCGGCGTGTACGTGGATCATTCGTTTGTTTGCACTTGTTCTGAAATATATCTGCACATTTTATGTGTATTAAGGCATTTCTCGCGTGTAATTGCGACGAGCTCAACCCAACCCGATATCCTTGTGGGAATGATGTGAAACGAATTCATTTCGTGAATTTTTCAACTTGAAAAACGACTTCCTCTTGCTTTCACAAACTTTAACCGCCGATATGAACCACGCGAATCAGTTTTAGTTTCGTTTTGGTAGCGTTCAGTTTTCGGATGAGGAACCCGGATGGAACTGCGTTTTTTATTTATTTATTTATTTTCACCAAAAACCTTTAACATGTATTTATCTGAGGTGTGAATGTGAGTTTGAAATCTGAGTTTAAAATAATGATAATAAAAAATAAAACTGTAACGTGTGCTTGCGAGTGTTCTGATAAACAAGCACATATCGCCACTGAATTAACAATAGAAACCATCAGAGAAATTATAATGGTTTCCACTACAAATACATTACAAACATTACACACCATCAACTTTCAAAATCGTTAAAAATGGTTTCCTGTTGCTTTTAGGACATATTCATTGAGTGTTTTTTTTCAAACCAGCAATAAAAGGCTAAAAATGACGAGTAGAGACCTGCAGGAACCTACCTCTGTACGATGAATTTAGGCTAGTGAATTTAGGGAGTCTAAAATAGTATACAATATTGAATGTGAATTAAAGTGTGAAATAATATAATTTAAATGTGCTTAAACGCATGTCTTTTACTTCAGGTTTGAAATGCCTGCAGAATGGCGTCTGCACAGCAAACTGCTAAAGAGTACCTCAGAAACAACAGGAAAAAACTGGTGACTCAAATGAAAAACTTTCCTCTGATCGTTGAGCTTCTTTGTCAGAAGAAGGTTTTCAATGACTATGAGGTCGATGATCTCAAAGCCGAGAGGACAGAGTTTGATAAAGCCAGAAGTATATTGGATTGGGTTATTAACAAAGGTGAGGAGGCCAGTTATGAATTCCTCCAGATTCTGGATGTCACTAAGAAGAGGACATTAGATCCTGGTTTACACCCCTGGATCAGCTGTTTTCCCTTCAAAGATGAAGATGCAGAGACCAGCTGTTTATTAGGTTGGTAGGAAAATAACATTTTGGTGAAATATACACATTTTACAATTTGTAATACTTTTCTTGTTATTTTAGGTACACAGCCTTGTAAAAACTACCAGACACAGCTCAAAGAGAAAGCAAAACGTATCCTGAAGAACCAAAGGGGACATTTCTGTAAATATCAGAATAATACACAAGTAAACTTCAGTTTCATACCTCTTGTTTTAGAGACCGACTCTGTGGTAAAAACTCCTCAAAGCAAAATATATTCGAAAAAGAAAAAATGCAAAAAGCTAACGTGGAAGATTTGTTCGCTCAGTTAGCTGGAGGCCAGAAATTTTCCAAACTGGACATGAGTCATGCGTATCAGCAAATTATGCTGGATGAAAGTGCCAAGAAATATGTCACAGTTAGCACACACAAGGGGCTGTATACGTACTGCCGACTCCCTTTTGGAGTGGCATCATTCCAGCCATTTTCCAACACACCATGGAGGGAATTCTCCAAAATATGAAGCAAGTCGCAGTGTACTTGGATGACATATTAGTCACCGGGACAAATGAGGAGGAGCATCTGAGAAATCTGGAGGAGGTTCTGAGGAGACTAGAAACCAGTGGATGAAGACTGAAAAGGAGAAAATGTGAGTTTCTGGGAGAGGAAGTGAAAATGAATTAATATATATATTTAGCAGACACTTTTATCCAAAGCGACTTACAATTGCATTCAGGGTTTACATTATTATTTTTTTAACCAGTATGTGTGTTCCCTGGGAATCGAACCCACAACCTTTTGCGCTGCTGACGCAATGCTCTACCACTGAGCCACACAGGAACACTGGATAAGTGATATTCCTGGGCCACCGAATCAGTGCCGCAGGTGTGCAGCCGGTCACAGAAAAGGTGCAAGCGATTCAAGAAGCCCCCACTCCACAGTCGGTGAGTGAACTGAAGGCTTATCTAGGCTTGCTGAACTACTATCATAAGTTTCTGCCTAGTCTGTCCACTGTGCTGGCGCCCTTGCACAGGTTGTTGAAGAAGGAAACAAAGTGGACGTGGGGGCGTGAGCAGGAAGAAGCCTTTGTGAAGTCAAAAGAACTGCTCCAGTCGTCTGCTTTATTAGTGCACTACGATCCTACCAAACCTCTTATCTTGGCTTGTGATGCTTCCCCATATGGGGAGGGGGCCGTGCTGTCCCACAGGATGGAAGATGGTACAGACAAACCGATAGGATTTGTATCACGGACATTAAATTCAGCAGAGAAGGATTACTCTCAATTGGACAAGGAGGGTCTGGCTGTCATTTCCGGGGTAAAGAAATTCCACACATATGTGTATGGCAGACCATTTACCATTGTGACCGATCACAAGCCCCTGATTGCACTGTTCAATGAACTCAGATAAGTGCCTCAGATGGCTTCTCCACGTATTCAAAGATGGGCAGTGACTTTGGGGGGGTATGAGTACACAATTGTGTATCGAGCAGGCCGTGAGCATCAAAATGCTGATGGGTTGAGCCGTCTGCCGCTGTCTGAAAAAGGAGTGGAGACTCCAGCGGAGGAAGAGAGAGTGCTGCTGCTGGATGAAAATGATGTGTCCCTGATAAAAGCAGAGCAGGTGAAGAAATGGACTGATACAGATCCTGTTTTGGCACGAGTAAGAGAGTACGTGCTTAGAGGATAGCCCAAGAGTTTGGAGGATCCAGCTTTTGGAGCATACCTTAAAGAGCAGGACAGGCTCAGTGTCCAGGGAGGCTGTGTATTGTGGGGTGCACGCGTGGTGATTCCCCCCCAAGGCCGTGCAGCCATACTCAGTCTGTTACACAATGACCACCCAGGCATAACCAGAATGAAGGGGTTGGCACAGAGTTATGTGTGGTGGCCCCAGATGGATGCTGCTGTGGAAGGAATGGTAAAAGTGTGTGCCGGATGTCAGGAGAACAGGAACACCCCTGATTGTGCACCCTTACACCCTTGGGAGATTCCAAAGCTACCGTGGAGAAGGATCCATATTGATTATGCAGGTCCATGTCAAGGAAAAAAATTCCTGATCCTGGTGGATGTGTACTCTAAATGTATAGAGGCAAATTCCTTGAATAACGCTACATCTGCTGTTATCATCCTGTGCCTGAGACAAAGTTTCAGCCAGCATGGATTACCAGAGATAGTGGTGTCAGATAATGGCACTTGCTTTACCAGTAAGGAGTTTCAATAATTCATGAGCCATAACGGCATCAAGCACATAACCACAGCACCTTACCATGTGGCTTCTAATGGACTGGCTGAAAGAGCGGTGCAAACATTTAAAAGCCTTATGAAAAAGAGCACAGGAGAATCAATTGAAGCCTGGATAGCAAGAGCATTATTTAGTTATCGAATTACACCTCAGTCGACTACTGGAAAATCACCTGCAGAGCTGTTGTACAGACGTAAACTGAGGTCTACTCTAGATCTCGTTCACCCTGACTTCAGAAGTCAAGTACAAGACAAGCAAATGAAGCAGAAGTGTTACCATGAGCAGCATGCCAAAGAGCGACAATTGAGTGTAGGTGATGATGTGTATACCAAGAACTTCAGCTCAGGACCTACCTGGATTCCAGGAAAAGTGCAGAAAAGGACGGGGCCTCTGTCATATACCATCAAAATTGGTAATGGCCAGGTAGTGCGCCGACACATTGATCAGGTGAGGACCAAACATGTGGTAGCACCTGCTGGAACAGCTATGGAGTTGGAGACTTCCTTGCAAGACGTGGAGGAGTTGCCATTGACTGAACCAGTTAGTCCTGCACCATCAGAGGACAGTGTTGTACAGCAGACAACTGGAATTACATCAGAGGCCACTGTATCAGAGACTGTAAAGGCAGAGGAGCAGCCTGAGCTCAGAAGGTCTACAAGAACAAGGAAGTTGCCCAGTTACTTGAAAGACTTTGCTTAGAGTAGGGGTGAGTTCTCCAGCCACAGGGCAAGAATGCATCCTGGAAATCGCTGGGATGGAGGCAGTCTACCCGAAGTCCCTAGCTTAGGCTATGTGATAAATTGTAAAAAGAAAAAAAGAAATACAAAGGGGTTGTGAGGTTCATATAATGCTGTTGATGTATGTATGACCAAGTTGTTGAATGACTAATGTTCTCAGGGGGAAGGGAATGTAGTGAAGTATTAAGCATTCTGTAATTTGGGAGTGTCACCACTAGATGGCGTTCTCATATAGCAGGTAGCTCACACTCAGAGTCAGAAGAGTTGTTGTTGTTCTAGCATATACCAGCTCGGTGTTACAGCATACGTCATCTGTAAAATAAAGAAGCCTAAACTGCATCCCTCTGCCTCCGTATTCTGCTTCATAGAATATCACACAGTATAATTAAATAAATTAAGTAAAAATACTGTTCGTCTTCTGGACCATTGCCAAGTCAGCAGTGTTCCCCATTATTGTGGTTTCAAAGAACAAGAGATACCCGGAATTTATACTGTATGGATGGTCATTTATTGAAACTCAAATGTAAATATTCTAATATTTTGAGATGCTGATTTTTGACTTTCATGAGCTGTAAACTCTAATCCTCAAAATATATATATTTTTTTTCAAATGTTTTACTTTACATGTAATGAATCTAAAATATATGAAAGTTTCACCTTTTGAAATAAGTTACAATAAAAAATGAACTTTTTCATGACGTTCTAATTTATTGAGATGCACCTGTATGTATAATGCGATAATGCTCCTAAGGAGTTATTCAACATTAAACAAGAAGAAGAAGAAGAAGAAGACCTTCAGCCATCAGTCGGGATTTATATCGCCCTCTGAAGGGCGCTTCGGAGTGAAAACAATCATGCCCGCCATGAAAGGGTCGTTCCAAACCGAAGTGCTCAAAACTGGCCACTTCAAAGGGCCCTTCGGAATGAAGGATTTCGAAGGGTACAACTGATGGACACTTCGGCCCCATGATCCTTTGCGCTGATTCTTTGCATGATGACAGTGCCTCCATGTGGGCATGGGATGATAACGCAGAAGGGCACTTCAAGAAACAGTCGTTTGGTCCACTACACCCTTCATCCCTTCTAAGCTGTCACTCCGGAGGGTAAACCCTTTGAAGGGATTACGGCCTAGAGATGAGCTCTTCTGAATGGAACACAGTGCTGGCTATGCGAGACTATTTAGATGGCAATGGTGATGCTGTATCTTGAGCAGAATTGTAGTTCAATGCTTACAGTTTTCACAGATGGATCTAAAGATCTGGAAACAGGTCGAGCTTCAGCAGCAGTATATCCCACATTAGCGAGTTAAAATTGGTAAAAGGGTATCTGATCAAGTAGGAGTTTGCACAACGGAGATGGCAGCAATATTGTTAGCTATCAGGTGGATGGAGGATTCTCGACCAATGAATGTGCTGATATGCTCAGATTCTTAATCAGCATTATCAAGTCTAATTAGTGGGAGATCCTCAAGACAAGATATTCTGTGTTAAATTATTTCAAGTATGTACAGTGTAAATACATTGGGAAGCAAGATATGTTTCTTGTGGGTTCCAGCACATGTGGGAGTAGTTGGAAATGAGGAAGTGGATAATCTAGCAAAGTAGGCGCTGAATTATATTATATAGAAATTAATATTACACTTTGTAAAGAAGAAGTTAAGGCCTTTATTAGATCAGCTATAAAAGGCAAATAGCAAGTACAATGAAATGGGGAGGAAAGAGGAAGACATCTTTATCAGATTCAAAATAAAAGTGGTGGTGAAAGAGGAAGTCAAGGCAATCATTACTAGACTTCGTCTTGGGTATGCAGCTCTTAATTATTCCCAGAATGAACAAACACGAGTCTGGGAATTGCAGTCTATGTGGATTAGCAGAAACTGTAGAGCATGTATTAATAAATTGCACTGCTTATTAAAACGAAAGGAAATGTCTGGTGGGAGAGTTAAAAGAAATGTGGATAGGAAATATTACAATTAAAAAACTGCTGAATAATGGCTTGGAAAATGATAGAGTATATAAAGCATTAATGAAATATTTAAGAAAGGTACATCTGTTTAACAGGATTTAGAAGCTCATTTATTATTATTGTAATTTTTATTTTATTTAATTTTTTTATTCGTTTTATTTATTTTTATTTAGTATATATACTTTTTTTCTTCTTCAGCTTAGTCTTTCTTCCTGTTCCAGCAATGATCCTCACTCCAGCTCAGTAGGTGGCAGGAATACACCTTTCTGTTTGTTTGCCAACCACCAGAACAAGCCAGAAGAAGAAGAGGAAGAAGAAGAAGAAGAAGAAGAAAGAAGAAGGAAGAGGAAGAAGAGGAGGAAGAAGAAGAAGCGCCAGCGCTTTCAGATCAATGTATTTTGGACAGAGCGGAGGAAACTCGCTTGTAGCTCGTTTTCTACACCACTACGGATGAAAAGAGGCTTCATGTGTGTAGTAAAAACGTTTTTCTTGTGAGTTATTGATTCAGAAAAGTTGAATATGTGTATATCATGCCAACTTTACCCAACTACACGAGTGTGTTTCCTCCAAGTTCATCGTTAATAGCCGCGGCGTGTACATGGATCGGTGTGTGTTTTATTCATGACGGTTAATTAACGTTACATTGATTGTGCACGTGTTTTGAAATGTATTTCTATATTGTATATGCATTAAGCAATTCCTCGTGTAAGTGCGACGAGCTCAACCCGATCGTCTCCGACTATTCTCTTATATCCTTTTGGGAACGATGTGAAACTAATTAATTTCGCGATTTTTTTCAACTTGAAACACGAATTACTCTAGCTTTCACAAACGCTGACTGCAGTTATGAACAGCTTGAGACAAATTGCAATTCGGCTTTAGTTTCGTTTTGGTTGCATTCAGTGTTCCTCTGGAAACCCGGATGTAACTGACTTTCTTCCGGGTTAATAACATCCGGTTTCAAAGTCTGTGAATGAGTATGAAATCTGAAGACCAAAAACCTCCCGCTTGGATTACCTGAGGTGTGAATGTGAGTATGAGTTGATACAATTAAACAAACAATAATAATACAAACACTTGTAATTATGATAAACAAGCAGTTATGAATATATATCTCCCTGCTGAAAGAAACCGAAAGCATCACAGAAATTCGGATGTTTTCCACTAACGTTACCATTACAAACATTATCAAATCATCAACTTTTAAAACCATAAAACAATGGTTTCCTGTGTGTTTTGGGACATACTCAATTAAGTACGAGGACCAAATCTGCATAGTAAAAATAAAGAAATAACAGGAAAATAAATGACTTGATAAAAACTAATATAGTACAAAAATGAATACATACATGTGGGAATAAACATAATAAATAAATACATGCATGAATAAATACATTTTATAGTAGGTTAATTAATATATTCATAAAATAAGTATAAACATATGAAATAAGTGAATAATAAATTACAAAATAATAAATAAATGAAAAGGGTGATACAAATAAATAAATTCAGGATACATTTTTAATTCAAATTAAGTAAATTTGTTTTTATCAAGCTATTTTTTTTCCTTTTATTTATTTATTTTGTATTTTTATTCTAACATTTTATAATTTGTATAATTGTATTATTTATTTCTGCAGGTTTGGTCCTCCATAATCAAAGTGGTTTTAACAAGCCACCCTGAAAAGGCAAAAAATTCCCAGCAGAGACCAGTTTGTATTAAACCAAGAACATTCCCATTATAACCGGTAAAACCATTACAAATTATTTGATGGTTTCTATTCAAGCCTCCCCCCCCACCACCACCAGGGCAGACTATGCACCTCTATTTATATTCATAATCTTTATTTTGTGAACCTACCTCTTAAGGATGCACGATATATCGGCCACTATATCGGTATCAGCTGATAAATGTTCATTTTCTCTGTTATCGGTCATCGGCCTGATAAGAAAATTTGGCAGATATCTTTAAGCCGATAAATAATGCATTATTTCCTTCATAGATACTTCAGATGTGCAGTGTTTGCCATGATGGCTTTGAAATGCTTAAAATATGATTGAATCACTTTGAGAAGGACAATACACTTAAGTGCAACATGTGCAGAGCAAATCTGTCATAAAGGCTACATAAAATTATAATAATAACATTACTGTAAATGACGTTGTGTAATCTTTGTGTGCTGTGTTTTGTGCATGCGTTGAGCGCATCCACATCGGAGCTACACCTCCATGACAGTTAAGTTTGCTTGTGCATTTGCAGCCTTTTGTGCAATTGTATGTAGTAATATCGTGTTTATTTTATGTATATCTGCTTTATCTCATATAGAATGTGTTTGGTTAATTAATAGAGCGTTAATAGAGCACTTCAGTTTGCCGTTGATCATCTTTAATAACTATGATTAGGACTGTTGTGTATATAACATTCTAATGAGAACATTATTATAATAAAACGTTGTGAATTATTTGGGTTTAGTTGCCATGTTTCAGCGCGTTATTACGGGAAGCCAAGTGCGCGAGTTACACATCTGACTAGCGCATAACTTGTGCATTTCCGTATTTTTGTGCATATATAAGTTGTAATATTATGTTTATGTTTTATAAATATCTGATTCTCATATAGCCTAATTAACCCGCTATAACACGCGCTTCAGTTTACCGGTGTTCATTCAGCTTCATACAGTGCATGCAGCTCAAACAGCTATTAATTTGTTACTTTTTCAAAATCACTGAAGCATTATTAATAATAACCACCACTTTTATTTTCTCTTATTATTTTCATCAACAATATGGTTTAGTAATTAATATAACTTCATTATTGTCCATGCAGGCTTCTCTTCCGTTTTATTCATCCATGGCACATGCATTTTGATTCTTTACACATGTAATGATGTTCAATGACTTGTTAGCATTAATTATACATTGTTTTATTTTATTTGTGAGACTTTTTTATGGCGAAATTTGGTAATGGGAGAGTAAAATATATTTTTTTTAACTTTCACTGTTCAAGCTAGGCTGCTTATGTTGACATGCCTTTTAATGATGAGACCTATTTTTTTAATCAGGCTCTCAAAAAGTATATACAAATTGATATAGATTTATCGGCCAACATATCGGTTATCGGCTTTCAAATATAAATAATTATCGGTATCGGCCAAAATGTTCATATCGGTGCATCCCTACTACCTCTGTATGATGGATTTAAGGAGTCTTTTATTCACATCTGAAAACAGTATAAATATTAACTGTGAATTAAAATGTGAAATAATAAATATAATTTAAATGTATGATGTGAATGTGCTTAAACGCATGTCTTTTCCTTCAGGTTTGAAATACCTGCAGAATGGCGTCTGCACAGCAAACTGCTAAAGAGTACCTCAGAAACAACAGGACAAAACTGGTGACTCAAATGAAAAACTTTCCTCTGATCGTTGAGCTTCTTTGTCAGAAGAAGGTTTTCAATGACTATGAGGTCGATGATCTCAAAGCCGAGAGGACAGAGTTTGATAAAGCCAGAAGTATATTGGATTGGGTTATTAACAAAGGTGAGGAGGCCAGTTATGAATTCCTCCAGATTCTGGATGTCACTAAGAAGAGGACATTAGATCCTGGTTTACACCCCTGGATCAGCTGTTTTCCCTTCAGAGATGAAGATGCAGAGACCAGCTGTTTATTTGGTTGGTAGAGTAATGAAAGGCCATTTTGGTGAAATTAACACTATTTAAATATATTTATTTTATGCTTTTGTTTCTATTTTAGGTACAAAGCCTTGCCAAAACTACCAGACACAGCTCAAGATGAAAGCAAAACTTATCCTGAAGAACCAAAGGAATTGTTTCTGTAAATATCATGATGAGACACAAGTAAACTTCAATTTCATACCTCTTGTTTTAAAGACTGACTCTGTCATTAAAACGCTATGCAAAATAAAACTGAAAAACAAAAAATGCAAAAAGCTACGGCCCAAGAAGCTAAGAGCTTACATTCCTAACGAGGAACAAGAACTGTCACCTGAGAGTCTCCTGAGATGGCAGGACAAGAGCATCCTCATCATCGGCAAACCTGGAGTAGGAAAGACTACAGTTGTCCAGGAAATGCTGCATCTTTGGACAGAGAAGGATGGTAGAGAGATAAACTACATGTTTTACTTTGATGAACGTGTTTTAGCCCACAATAGTGTTGCCAGTCTGGAAGCTCTTTTGTTTGATGTGTATTCAAAACCAATGGAAAAAGACAGAAAAGAAGTGTTTCAAGATATTGAGGAAAACTCGGAGAATGTAGTCATTGTGTTTGATTGTGTGACGGATTTGAAAGAAGGTTCAGTCTTATGGAAGATCATGAACCACGATCTCCTGCCGGATGCCAAGATTGTGATCACATGCAGATCAGAGGAGGAAGATGATCCACTTTTCTCTGACTGGCCGACACGGAAAGTGTATGTCCAAGGATTCAGTGAAGAGTCTATTAAAACTTACTACCAGAAGATGTTGGGTCATGATCCTGTTCTTCTAGAAGTTATTTTGAAGAATCAAGAGCTGTTCAGTCTTAGTCATGTGCCATTGTATGCATTCATGATTGTAGACTTGATTAAGTTTAAAAATGCCCCCGTATACAACCATCCACACACCGTCACAGAGATGTACATCCACATTTTCCGTCTTACTGTGAAGAAACATGGGAATAAAAAAAATGAGGAAATAGATGAATACCTGAGAGAGATCAAAGATCAGATTCATCCTCTAATGAAAAATGCATTCACTGCAACTAAGCAGAAAACCCTGAACTTTAATATCCGTGATGAGAAAAATATTTGTCATGCTTTTCTGAAAAACATCACGCTACAAGACTCAGTATCTTCTGCAGTGACATACTGTGCGTTTCTCCACAACACAATGCAGGAATTCTTCTCAGCGTTGTGGCTTCTTGGACATCCAGATGAAACTGAGGATGTACTACAGCTCTGTCAGACTGAGGAGCATAAACACATGAGACATGTTCTTCCTTTCTTATGTGGACTTCTGAGTGAACACAACACCAGACTCCTCAAGTGTCTCTTCCCAGAGGATCAGATAAAGACAACATCTGTCTGGTTCATTGAGAAGCTTTTGGACGTGTTTCTTCAACCTCAGAGTGAAGACGATAATCTTCTCTATGTGTGTCAGTGCTTGTATGAGCTCCAGTCTCCTAAAGCCTGTTTAATGTTCCTGGAGAAGATGAACCATCAGCTTGATCTAGAAGTGGATCTAGATCCTCATCAGTGTTGTGCTTTGTCTTACGTGATCGGTCAATCCAAAGACAAAGAGGTTTATCTGAATCTGGAGGACTGTAACACGACTGATGTAGGAATGAACATGATGCTCAGCTGCTCTCCAAACATCAGGTACTAGAAATCTAGCTGTAGTGCTTTATACATATTATGCCCTTCTTAAAAGATAAGTCTAAGGTGTCCTAAACATGTGTCTGTGAAGTGCATGCATGCATCTCACTGTAATAGGTTATGCATATTTAGCTAATCTCAAATAAGCCTCTAATTACTCCCAAGTGTGTTCAGCCTGTCTCTCTCATCTAACACTGTGTGAATGTAGGCAGGTCAGAGAGTTATGGTTTTGTGAGTCTCTGTTGCATTTAGCTTAGTAACTACTATGCTGTATGTAGAAATAAGTTAGCATTTTGCAAAGTTATTGTTCTAAACCTAATATAAATTATTGCTGAAGAAAGACACAAAGCTTGGCAACAATATATGTAAAAAATAATGTTCTGACATTTAAGGGATTGATATGTTTTTGTAATTACTCAAATCTATTTTGTTTGGTTGACCACAGTATTATTGTTGAGAGGGGCATATTTTATCAACTTTAAAAAAATCTGCATTTTAAGACGTATATCTGTGAGTTACTCTGTTAAATGGGCGGCTGCAATTAGGATCCATATCCCCTAGAAATATCTTTGCATGTTCTGGTGGGCAAAGTCCTAAAAAAAAAAAACACTACATGCTCTTATGTTTGATTTCTTTGTTGCAGGTTAAAGACTTGTGAAGATCCGCTGAAGCAAATCACATTCTTTGTAGACTTCTTCCATAAATCATCTCAGTGTGACTGCAAACTTATTGATGTGAGAGAACGATACAACACAGAAAAATGCAATGTCCTGCTGGATCTTTGCTCTCATGTGAAGAACTACGAGACTCAAACAGGCAGGAGTTATCTTCCAGCATTACAGTCAGTTTTCCAGTCACCTGATGTCTGGATCATAAATCTCTCAGAGAGAAAGATCTCCGTCCTCCTGGAAGTGCTGAAGCTCCAGACAGAGAAGAAAACAGTAGATCTGATCATATGTTCAGAGGAAGAGAGAGAAGTGATGAGTTTCCTTCAGTGTCTGCCCTACATCTCTCAGCTGAGGTGAGAAAATCTCTGGCTACTTACAGTTATTGTGAAATATGATTTCTGCAGTTTTTGTGCAGGGTGAGATACAGCTGGCCATCAGAGTCAATACTCATCATATCTGTAGATGATTGAACACAAATTATGGGTGTATTTATGGGGTGTCCTTATAGATTCAACCATCAGGTGCTAGATGGTTCATACAGCTCTGTATGTTCACAATGTAGCAGTTCAGAGAGTTTTATTTTGGACTTGGACTCGTTTATAAAGAAACACCGATCGTAGGAGACATCTTGAAGTGCTACTTGCTGAAAGGACCTGAAGAAATCCCAGAAGGTGCTCTTTGGTTGTGTTTGAAGCCACTTTTTATAAGAAAGGAACCCAAGGCACTTCTTCTGGTCCAAAAAAGTTACAAAGCCTTTATTCCCATTATGACCATTACAATAAAAGCATTAAAAATAACTAAAACACTGCACACTGATGACACTCTGAGAAAGACTGAAATGCACCAGTGTGCAGTGTTTTAGTCATTATTATATTATATTATTAGTGATGCACCGATCATGATTTTTCGTGGCCGATTCCGATACCGATTTTTTTTCCTTTAAGCAACCAACAAGAAAGAATGAAAGATTCTAACACAAATAAAGTGGTATATATAGTGAATATAGATTTTATTTAACATGTATAATATTAAATTGTTTAAAAAATATATATATTTAAGAAAAAAGTTGCCCCCCAAATTCATGTCTGTGGTGTTTCAACAATGGATGTCACCCCTTTAAGAAAAGGGATAATTCTATTTGGACTACTTCCTGTGTGTAAAGGTCGCTGCAGGTGCTGGTTGATCTGAAGGGGGTGCATGGGGAGTACATTCTTTCTTATACATCTTGAAGCTAGCTAAATCTCTGACAATTTCATGTCGTAATTCGTGTATGCTGTGTTATGTTGATAACTTGCAGATCTGGCATATTTTAATAAAACAAAATTATAAATACATACTTGTTGATATTTCCAAAATGTCCCCTGATCTTGAAATCATCATGATGGCAGCCTCCATTTTAGAATAGTCTAGATTTAGGCTGATTTGTATGTGGTGTTACTGTCTCTGGTGTTAATGTATTTTCTGGTAACACAGAGCCTTTAGTAACTTGCATTATAAGGTCTGTGGTGTTATAATTACGTCTGGTGTTACTTCAATATGACATAGACATAAGTGGATGTGTCACAAGTTTTTGATTAAAATTATTTAAAATTCAAAATGTTCTTAAGCTTTTATTTTAATGGATATAGCATATTAAACTAATTTTAAATGCCTATCAATATATTTTATTAGAAAAAACAAACAAGCATCTTTACAAATTCTGCCTCTCATTTGCCACCCCAGTTGAAGATGGACCAAGATGGTTTTTAAATTGGGTTGAAACTACATAAAACTGGCCTTAAATTAAAACATTAAAAGTAACCATGTGAAATTAAAGGCAATATTTGCATAGTTACAATCTAAACAACACAACCAACACACATTCAACAGTCCAAACAAAGATGTTACTTAATCAACATTTGTTGTCATTTTTAAAATTGGTGTAAAGAAAAAAGGTATTTACCAGTGAAACTAAATAAAACCAAAGTAGGCTGTATAAATAAATTATTCCAAAATGTTAAATCAAATAATGTTTAGTGCAACGAGCAAAAACAAAGATGCTACAGCTCGTGCTTTTTAAATCAAATGTAAGTCAATGTAATTTTAAGGTAAAATAATAATCTTGTACAGAACTGACGTTTATACGTTTGAACGTTTTATTCTTTACAAAAAGAAGCATTTCAGCTTTGTCACAAGTTGGTCTGTTTCTTTTCTCATCCAACACGTGAGAAGCTGCGCTGAACAACTGTTCACGGTCTATTCTTGTGCAGGGCGTGGACAGATACGCTCGCGCAACGGATCATTTTACCGACTCGGACCTTTGAGTCTCGTTCAAGATGAACGAACGACTCGGAAAAACCCGAAGACTCAAAAAGTGAACTAATCAATTA
>JAPDDL010000263.1:0-2500 GCA_027422435.1 Schizopygopsis pylzovi
GGCAGTCCTTAATCCATCAGATCAACTCCAAGCACCACCTTCCTGGAAACAAATGTAAGAGAAAGAGAGAGAGAGAGAGAGAGATACACATATGTTTTTTTTTCTTTTTTCTTTTGTAATGTCTTAAATATTTTTCTTGGTTGTAAAAAAAAAAAAAATGCATGTACTTATTTACTTCATAGATCTATTCTTGTTTTATGTATTATATAATCATTTGTTTCTTATTCATGTAATGGACAATGCTTTGGCAATACTGTGCAAGTCATGCCAATAAAGCTCATTTGAGAGAGAGAGAGAGAGAGAGAGCAGAGAGAGAGAGAGAGAGAGAGAGAGAGAGAGAGAGAGAGAGAGAGAGAGAGAGAGAGAGAGAGAGAGAGAGAGAGAGAGAGAGAGAGAGAGAGAGAGAGAGAAAGACAACATCGTCATCCTCTGCGACTCCAACGGCCACCATCTTGACCCCAGACGACTGTTTCCGGGGAGATCCGTGAAGAAGTTCTGGTGTCCCACCTCACACTCTGCTTTAAGACTGCTGCGAGAGGGTGCATTGGGTGCCCCGTCACACATTATCATTCACACCGGAACAAACGACCTCAGCACCAGAAGAGTGGACATCACAAAAGCTCTGTCCAACGTGGTGAGAACAGCGAGCAGGATCTACCCCAGAGCCAAAGTCATCATCTCAAGCCTTCTACCTCGCAGAGACGTGCCACAAAGAATCATCAACGCCATCAACGTGGAGATAGCGAACATCTGTGCTCCAATACCGAATGTTCACATAGCCAACCATCAGCAAGTCACACATCAGCATCTCTACGATCATATCCACATCCACCGAGAGGGCATGAGACTGTTTGCAAAAAGCATCAAGGCATCGACCCTGAACACTCAGAAAACACATCCGGACCGGGAGGAGAGAGACAGCTACGCCGCTGTAGTGGCACGACGAGGTAGATCAGACTCCACTGACCTTGTCCAGATACAAAATATGCTCAAAATGATATGTGATAATCTACTAGCTTAAGCACACACTGGATCTATAGTCAAGAATTATCATTATTTCTTAATGACATTCATTTATTTATTAACTTATTTATTTTGCTTATTTACTTGTTTATTTTTAAATGTAACATTTGTAAAATTTATCCACTCACTGCATTTCTCTATATTCTCTATATTACCTTTTTTATTGATTAATCTATATTTACATGATTGTGTCATTAACTCATACATTATTCTGGTAATTATAATAATACTCAATGTCATCGTTTAAAATAACAAGCTATAACATTCAAGGGATGTTCTCTTCCGCTTTTGGAGAGAAAATCACAAACTCTGATTTTGTAAATATTGTATATAATTCAGATATAATTATATTACTTGAGACATGGAGTCGTTCAGACTCCAAATCCTACACTCCTCCAAACTACAGAGAGTTACGTATACCATCAATCAAACAGCCTAATGTTAAAAACGGAAGAGATTCAGGAGGAATCATAGTTTGGTTCAAAGAGCACCTGTGGCAGTATATTCAGCCTGTGAAAAAAGGAACAACGCATATTTGGATAAAACTTAACAAAGAGATTTTGTGTTTAGATGAGGACCTGTAACTATGTGCCTCATATATCCCCCCACGTGAATCGCCTTATTACAATGAAGATATCTTCTCAACGTTACAGTCAGAGATCATATACTTTCAGTCTCTAGGCCCAGTTCTGTTAATGGGGGATCTGAACGCTAGGACAGGGAGAGAAGCAGACTACATTAGTTCAGATGGAGATAAATATATTAACAGTTCACATACGTACCAACAAAAACGTTTAACTAAAGCACGACAGAATTATGACAACACCGTAAACACACATGGAAAACAGGTCCTGCAGCTCTGTAAAAGCCTGGGTCTATACATAGTTAACGGCAGAACAAAGGGTGATTCTCTGGGTCGACTCACCTACTGCTCCTATCTGGGCAGCAGCACAGTAGATTACGCCATTACAGATCTAGACCAAAGTCAAATCAACTATTTCACAGTGATGCCACAGCTACCGTTATCAGACCACAGTCACGTCGTCCTCAGTCTGAACAGGTCAGGGAATCTTCTGCCATCTTCAGAGCAGAAGGGTAAACTGTACCCCCTCCCCTCCAAATTTACATGGAGTAAAGACAGTCCTGCCCAGTATGAAGCCCAGCTCCACAGCACTCATGTGGAGAACATGATAGACTCATTTGTTCTGACTATATTTGATGAAGAGAAGAAAAGTATCAATTTAGCAACAGAACAATTAACTACTATTTTCTCTACAGTGGTCAGAAAAGCCCTGAGAAAAAGAAAACATTACAGATGTAAAAAAGAAATAGCTAAAGCTGGTTGGTTTGATAAAGAATGCCAAAATCTAAGAAAAGATTTACAATCATTATCAAATAAGAAACACAGAGACCCTGCAAACCATCAAACACGAGCCACATATCAACAAACCCTTAAAATATACAAGTCACTGCTAAT
>JAPDDL010000263.1:7500-82049 GCA_027422435.1 Schizopygopsis pylzovi
CATATGACAAGATAACAGTAATGTACACATGAATCCTTTTAATAAAAAGAATTGCAGTATCAGTATGTAATTTAAAACATAAGCCAGGATTAGGAAACAATTTCCAAATCAATCAACCAAGCAAGCAAGCAAAACAGACAGACAGACAGACAGATAGATAAGATAGATAAATAATCAAATATATCATTGAATTATAACTATGAATATAACTAAATAAAAATATATTACA
This sequence comes from Schizopygopsis pylzovi, assembly GCA_027422435.1. NCBI lineage: Eukaryota > Metazoa > Chordata > Actinopteri > Cypriniformes > Cyprinidae > Schizopygopsis > Schizopygopsis pylzovi. The sequence continues at coordinate 7,730 of JAPDDL010000263.1, forward strand.
TCTCATTGAATTATAACTATGAATATGGTACAAGGTATGTTGAGGAAGCTGAGGGTGCCATAATATTTTAATGTGGAGCATTCCAGCTACCAAACAGTGGTGGTCCTGTGTGGTAACTAGGTACACCTAGCCCATGATGTGACTGACTCTGCACATCCAGGTAATCCAGGATACGTAGCATCTCTATTTTGGCTCTGGTTTGTTCTCTTTTTCCCAGAGATCTCATTTGGGGTGCTAAACTTAGAAAGAAAAGCTCAGTTTCATCATGTTGTTTTGGTGGCACTGTTGGCGTTACTAAAAAGTCCATAAGTTTTTCATTAATTTGTGTGTTTGGACTTTTTGGGTTGTCTCTTCTTTTTTTTCTGGGTCTCTGGGGCCGTTCTAGAACTTCTTCACTTTGACTTCCTGCTGTCTCCGGTACTGGGCTTTCCTCTTCTGAAGTCATTTGTGTGTCTAAATCACCTTCATGGATCGACCCATCCATATAGTTTTCAAAATCCACATTACTGATTGTACTGGGGGGAAAAAAGAGGGACAATTTTTTTACTACCATTAAAGGGATAGTTCACCCAAAAATCACAATTATGTGATTAATTACTCACCCTCATGTCGTTCCAACCCTTAAGACCTACTACGTTCATCTTTGAAGCACAAATTAAGATATTTTTGATGAAATGACATGAGGGTGAGTGATTAATGACATAATTTTTATTTTTGGGTAAACTATCCCTTTAAAAGTCTACTTCAAGTCATACTTTAATCATATGCACTCTTTGTTACAAAGTTAATTTAAAGTGCATTACTACAAATATTACCTTCTATTTTGTAGAAATACATCTAAGAAGGAAATCGCAGCAGCATATTTCCATTCCTGTTGCCGTATTGCTCCAGAGCCACTTGGCAACTGCTGTCTTTTTTTCCACTTAATGTAGTTGTCTCGAAGTGACTTCCATCTTGTCCTGCACTCATTATCTGTGAAGTATTATTGGCTGTGGTCGATGCTGAATATCGCTTCCGTCTAGTCCATATCGGAGAGTATGGACGGTCAAGTGATGGGGGTGTCTTTGCTGGCTCAGCCATAGGGAAGGCTTTGGATGCAAAAAAGCTGGAGGTGCCAGATGATCAGCAGCTACCAGGAGCAGAGCATATGGGGAAGATGCCATTCACCATTGTTGGGGATGCAGCGTTCCCATTAAAAACCTACCTGATGCGGCCTTACCCTGGTCGAAACTTATCCACACAACAACGCATCTTCAACTACAGATTGTCTCGAGCTCGCAATGTGGTGGAAAATGCCTTTGGCATTTTGTCATCTCGCTGGAGGATCCTGCATAGCAGGATCAACATACACCCTGACAAAATATACAGCTTTATTTTGTCAGCATGCCTCCTGCACAACTTTCTTCTCAAGCCAATGGAAGTAGAGAGGTGGCTAAATACAAGTGTTCCAACTACTGGATCAATGGAGAGCATCTCTACTGCTGGTGGACCACGTGGTGCTAGGGAGGCCTACACTGTTCGAGATAAATTCTGCTATTTTTTCAACTCTGAAGGACATGTATCTTGGCAGAATGAAATGGTGTAATGGTCACTATAGTGTTGCCTTACTGATTTTACTTTAATCATTTAATTGATATTAGATTTGATCACTTCCTAGATATCTTATTCCTGCTTAGCTCATAATTTAGGCTCTGATTATCATTAGCATTCATATTAGGCTACATTGCCATTAATACATTATTAGCATGGTATAGTATTATTATAAGCAATTTCATAATTTATTATGCTGTAGCTCCTAATATGATTTGTTCACTCAATAAAAACAAAGATGCAATATATTTATTTTGTAAGGTAAGCTTATTTCTTCAATAATAATCATATTCCTGTTGAGGTAACTGTAAACATGAGGATTTGTTTACTTAAAACAATTGTTATTTTGTGGTCAACATTATTGTTGTTTTTAAGGACATTGTGAAATTAAGACAATGTCTGTACTGTACGTTATTTTATGACTGTACTATGTACAATTACATACAGTAATTACATAACGACTGTCACTGAACAGTTTGCCTCAGATCGTAAATTAGACATTCTTACCTGAGGAACTGATGACATCAGCAATCTTCCTCCACGCTGATGACTTCCTTATGTTGTCTTTGAAGAATCTATGGTTTGTGGCATATAATTCTGGGTATTTCCCTACTTCGTTGATTAGATTTTCGTCGTCCATTGCGGCCCGCTAACGTTACACAACTATTTAAATTACCTGAAGTGTGTTGTAACGGTTGTGTCCTGGTAAATCCAGTTGGTAGCAACCGACGACAGTGAATGTAATCACGACAGACAATTGTTACATAGGTCTATACTGTAATATTTTGTGTATGTAAAAATGTCTCAAGAGAAATATAAAAACATTTAAAGGATTACATTTATTATACATTTAATTCTATATGTTTACATTTTATTCAAGCTGTAAAACTAATGTGTACAGTATTTTGCAGCAGTGGTATCTTGGTATATTGTATTAACAACGGCTCGCATCTGCACAGTTTTGTTTTATTTAACTGGTTTGCACTCTATCTGCCATGTGCCTTATGTCACTTTATCTCTTTTTTATTTTTTTTATTGTTCTACAATTGTCCTCATTTGTATATCTGTATAGTTTGTATGTACATATGGTTAAACTGTATTTATCTGTATTTGAATGTCTACTGTCAGTGTTTAATGTTAACTGTATGCACCAAGGGTCTGAGAGTAACGCAATTTCAATTCTCTGTATGTATGTACTGTACATGTGGAAGAATTGACAATAAAACTTTACTTGACTTGACTTGACTTGACTTGGTTTGAGACAAATATGATGTTATTTAATATAAAACAATGCCGATGGCGCTCTGTGGCGCGGCAGGAATTTGAACAGCGTTCTGAGTCGTTGCTGGGCGCTGCGGACAGATGCCGAATGGCGCCGCCGGTGTGCGTACACACATAGAAAACAATGTGTTCGAATTTGAAAGACATGGCAAGGTATGAGAGCTAAAAGAATTCATTCTCTCCCACCTAAGCAACAACAACATGGAACAACTTACAAATGACATATTGAATTTGAGACAAGAGATCAAATATCTGCAAAGTGACCGAGAAGAAATGTCAAAGGAGCTTCAACAAACTAAAGATGAAGTGAGGGAAATAAAATCAACTTTAGGAAAACAGCTAAAAGAAGTCCGAGCAGAAATGCAAGAGGAGCTCTCTGCCTTGAAGTCAACACTCCACACCAAGGATAAACTCATTAACAGTTTGAAAGAAAGATTGGACTGTTTGAAGTTTGAAAGGAAGCCGAAAAAAATGCAGTTTGGAGAGAAATAACTGCTGCGGTCAATAGCGTTGGCGTAGTCAACCAAACACCAGCTGAGGTTTGGATATTTTTTTATTGGACATTTATTGCATATTTCTATTTTGTGAATATCACCGCAAGTATTTAAAAAAAATATTATTGTATCACTTAATTTTTACACTGAAAGTATTGTTGCTTTAAAATATACACTTTGGTTGTATAATGCATTTAAATTTAAACAAAATTAAAGACTTCAGTCTTAAAGAACTTCTCTTGAGTTATAGTACATTAATGTGTTCATGTAAAAACGAATGTAGATAAATTACTGATCATTTTTGCGGTGTAATTGTAAAATGATGATAAAATTTTGTTCATTTAGGTGAAAAAAAAATGGTCCGACCTAAAGCTTGCGATCAAAAAGCATATTGCGGCCCTAAAACGCACCACCACGCAGACTGGAGGAGGCCAGACAGACCCTATTGTTCTGACTCCGACTGAAGAGCATGTGGCCGCGCTCATTGGGTCTGCCTCAATCACGGGAATAAGTGGCAGAGGAGACACAGATGAACATGTTTCTATCCAGGAGAAAGGTTTAAAATCTAATGCTGCTAATCTTGCATTTCAGGTGGCTTAAATCAAGCACGCACAGTTTCATTTGTTTCACTTATTTATTCTCTTTCAGATCTGTCAGAGGCAAGTACCAGCGGTACTCAGCCCCCACAAACCAGCCTGAAGCCTGCCACACAAAGCCAGGTAACCTCCAGCTGTGAACCAGTGCGCGTGTCTTCCACCCTCCAAACTGTTCCAAGACCACAACCCTGGGTTCTGACAGCTGAGGTGCTGGGGAAACAAACTGAAATATGTCAGGCGATCACTGGAATCAATCGCTCAGTTCTAGCAATAAACGATACATTAAAACAGATAAATGAAAACCTGAAACGAACGTCGCACAAATAATAATAATTAACGAGTTAGTTTGCCCATATAATCATTAGAGTAATCGAGTAAACTTGTTTGGCTTGCTGTATGCTGATGAGGGGCTCGATGAAGCAGCTTCAGCTCGAGCTTTGATATACCCCCCCAGGGACTTGATAAAAGGTGATTACGAAGGGCAAGGTACCTAAGAAGAAGGTGGAGATTGGGGAGGTGGAGGGATGCTGAAACAGCTGGGACTAGAGAGAGGTAAGCAGCTGCTTATATACTTGGCTGTTGATTGAATGATTAGATGGGCTCGCGCCTCCCTAACTTACGTTTAAGAACTTCATTTAACGAGTTCGTTTGCCCATATAATCATTAGAGTAATCGAGTAAACTTGTTTGGCTTGCTGTCCGCTGATGAGGGGCTCGATGAAGTAGCTTCAGCTCGAGCTTTGATATACCCCCAAAAATAGCAGAAAGAATTGGGACAGCAAGTTGGACAAGGATGAATGAGATATTTGAAGATTAAGGTATCTAGGATACTCAAATATTTGAAGGCTAATGGTGATGCCCCCCAAAAGATATGGAATTTAAGCTAAGAAAGGATGATGTGAGATACCTGCGCTTGGAAGTTTAGTTAGGGTGCGTCTCGCCATTGCACTGCTGCGGCAGTGACTTTCTGAAAGAACTCCTGCGGGAGTATCTCAGGACTGGAGGTTTGAGTGCGGGGCTGGAGAACACCCCGCCGCACATCTGCACCATGGAGCCCTATGAAGACAAATAACAAGGGGCCCCAGATGTCACGGATGGGGCAGGGTGCCCTTGGTCCTGAGGGGAGACGGGCCGCTGATGTCCAAAGCGAACCCCCCGCCACAGAAAGAGGCAGCCTACGGAGTACAGATAAACGTAGGGTTACCGTGCTTCCGAAACGAGGGTTTAGAAGGCGTAAGGACGTGAGGGCCCGCTGCACCCGAGGGACGGACGATCCTGGTACCTTCAGTCCACTTGTTCGGATGGGAGGGCTCACACTGCAATCCGAACGGGAGAGCCCCCACTGCGCCCAAACGTAAGGCTCACACTGCGATTCGATCGGGAGAGCTCCCATGCGGTTTGAAGTAGAGAGCCCCCTATATGAATCAAGGGAGATCTCATTCTGCCATCAAAACGGGATGGAATCTGGATGGGGGAGCCCACACGGCGATTCGAATGGGAGAGCCCACTCCAGGAGTGGTAGCTTCCGCCAATCCGAAAAGGGAGAGCTCTCACTGCATCCAGACGAAAAAAGGAGCCCTGCGGGGCTAGGTAAGCGGGGGAAAGCGGAATATTAGTGGGGAGCGGTGCAGACTCGGAGGGATGCTAGGGATTGGTGAGCTTGTTTAATGTGATGGAAGAAGAAGAATTTTTCATTTGTCACATACACAATTATACGGAGTATAATCAGCAGCAAAAAATTTGTTCTCTGCACACGACCCATCCAAGTGCACCCACACCCGGAGCAGTGGGCAGCCGATGATGCGGCACCCGGAGAGCAGTTGGGGGCTCGGAGCCCCGCCCAAGGGTCCCACCCCAGCCGAGGACCGTTTTGCCGGAGCAGAGACTCAAACCCACGCCCCCGGGCCACAAGTCCGACACTCCATACACCAGGCCACGGCCGCCCCTGAAAAGATGAAGCACTTCATGGATTTGCATGTCATCCTTTCGCAGGGGCCATGCAAATCTTCTCTACATCGATCAAATTTTTGTATATGTGCCGCCATGACGAGATCAGCTCGAACGTGAGATTCGAAGGTATGGGGTGTCCACCGGCCCAGCATTTAATTTTGGTGTTCGGAAAGAACTTTCTGGGCTGTTGAAGTGGCTGCTGGGGTTGAAACGATTCATCAATATATTGATATGATGTGTGATGGTACGATGCATCGATGCCACGCGTAAAATATCAATATCTGTAGTAAAAAGGCACCTTTATTTTGGCACTGTCCAAGTTTCGCATGATGTCCGTCTATGCATTACAGCCACCGCGTGCATCCTCGTTCAACTCGCGTGTCAGGACTTGATATAAGGACTGCCCGAAGGCAAAAGGGAGCATGTAAGATGCTCGGGATTGTTGGAGTAACAGTCAAGCGCTGTGAGAGAAGTTTTCTGCGCACGCATCTGAATCACCTGATCTAAACTTGGCCACCTCTTCGGCCACCCTGCTCAGTTTGCATCCACATCAAACGAGACTTCCAGACGCGTGCTTCTGCTTTGCCTCAGCACCAGGTGCGAGTCGAATAAGGGTGGAAATGGTACACCAGCCAAACGACCTTCAGTAGAGCAATGATATGCTGTTAGGCTATATGTCAGTAATGCAAACTTCCCTGTCTTGTCGGCCGTCACGGCGCTCACTCTGATCGCGGTGTCATAAATAAGCGCACAAGAAACTATGGGCATACGACGTGGTTCTGTCGTCGGTAAAGTCATTAAAGCTGCAAACTGTGCATGCATGTATGTATGCATGCATTACATTTCAGAACGTCTCTTAGATGCATACTAAAATATAGGCTATCCTGCAATTGCAGATCACAATAAGGCTCAAGCTGATATGGATTTTGATTTAATGCACAATGTATGGGATCATATTCCCGCCAAAAGTATTGCAGTCACGGATTGAAAAATAATAAGCATAAATAAAAATAAAAAACATGTGTAAAATAATAACGCACAAAATCGAAAAACAAATGCAAAATTTTTCAGAATGGCGGTCAAGGATCGAAAAATAATAAGCGTGAATCAAAAATGTAAGCACATTAAAAAATATATTGCACAAAACTGAAACGTGAATTCAAAGTTTTTCAAATCGCAAACAAAATCAGGTTTCCCGCTCATATTTATATTTTTTGTGTGCTTACGGTCTTTTACCCTTCGCTCTTGTTTCCACGTTCTGCGCTTGCGTTTCCAAATGTTGCGCTTAAAGTTTCATGTAAATCAGGGCGGGCTTCAGCGTCACCATTGGTCCACTAGCTCAAGATTGACAGCTGCTCCTCTAGCCAATCAGTCGAAGGGGGAGTTGACGTCACTCCAATGCGACTCGTGGCTGCTGTGGCAGGTGTGTGAAGAATATGGATAACAGCAGCCAAATCTCAGGTAATTAGACATAAATATTGTGTTAGTGGGAGATAGAAACATACGGTGACGTAATACTGCCATCCACATAATATTTTTCCACTCAATTATGTCGTTATAACGAGATCTTTTCTCGTAATAACGAGATCTTTTCTCGTTATAACGAGATCTTTTCTCATTAAAACGACATCTTTTCTCGTAATAACGACATCTTTTCTCGTTAAAACAACATATGTTTCTCGTTAAAACGACATCTTTTCTCGTTATAACGACATATTTTTCTCGTAATAACGACATATGGTAGGGCTGAGGTGAGCAAGTGTCCGCGCTGCTCAGTCTGACATAAACGAGGATCTGCATGCTGCTGAATTGAAATACACTGTTTTAAATGTATTTAATGTAATGGTTTTAATTATAGCAGCATGTTTATTAGGATTAATCTCCAATACAACATTATCCAATAACAGCACTCAGACCCATGACTTGTTTAGGCTATATATGATCAGATCAAAACAGTTATTTTTGAATAATTGACTCTGGGCTTGGAATATTTATTTATTTGAATGACTGAAGTTTGATTGAACAACAAATCGAAATATGAACAATAACGGTAAAGGCCTCCTCATGTCGTGGCCTCGCTATGTTGAGGGAACAACATCCATTTCTCGTTTAATGCATAAACAAACCTACTTGACCTTTGTGAATTATTATAGAAATTATTACATAATTAATTATTATATTGACCATAGGCTACCGGACTGTAGGCAATGGCACGCGATGTACACAGCATTCAAGTTTATCACGAATAGGCTAATATTACATAAAGTACATAAAATAAAACTGCATGTGCACACAGTGATTTACATGATCATATCACCCACCTGCAGCACTTCTGCAAGCAGAGATCAACATAATAAAGCTAGGCGTTATATATTATAACGAATAAATAGGCCTATACTAAAAATATATTTTGACTTAAATAATAATTTAAGAAAATAAAAGAAATACTGCAACAAGCAGCCTACTCTAAAAAAAGCCCTGGATTTTTTTTTCTTTAACCCAAATGCTGAGATGAGCCTTTTGGGTAATTTATTTGAGTTATTTTTCCAGTGTTTGGGTAGTTTGTGTACATTGTATTTTATTTATAAAATTGTTTCTGTGCAGAATATCGTTCAAATGTATGCAGAGCAACATACAGGCGCAGGGTGTGAATCAATAAACAAACGTCGTGCGTTGCGTCGGTTTTATTGCTTGATGAAGAATCTGATGCTTTGCTTAAAATAAATTATGTATTTATAAAGATACAGAACACAAATACTTTGGATGTTAAAAAATGTCCTCAGAGCTGTTTACTGTTTGTTTTTGGTCAGGTTATGAAGGTAATCACAGTACATTTCTTCCATGAGTGAAGTGCAGGGCGGCGGATCCGTGATCAGTCCCCGTCGAACACGACTCCAGCTCGGCGTGAGAGTCAGCGCTGTTACGGTGGACACACAATTACAGAGTGGGCCATTTACTCGTGAATTACATCGGTTTAATGTTTAATCTTTACTTCTAATGTTTTTTAAACGAGATTAAATAGGGCAATGTGTAAAGGATAAAAGCAAGCAAATTAGAAATAAAGGAAGTTATCACGTAAACCAGTGGTTCTGGAGTATTTTACAAAAGTTTAGAGGATTTAAATTAATCTGTAAATATTATTTCATGCATAAAGTAAAAAAAAAAGCTAATATTATAATAGAAACGAATAAACCCATTAGCTGGGTTAAATCAACCATTTATGATGGGTTAAATAAACAACCCGATTTACTGGGTAAAATTAACCCCAAATGTGTTCTGTCCTATATTTATCCAGCCCAAATTGGTTTGTTTTTAACCCAGTGTTTTTTAGAGTATGCAGAGTTTATTTCATTATTGTGCTTCGCGAAATTAAAGCAGACGGCAGAAAGCTGCATTCTATTTTTTGTCTTATTTTACAAAAAATGTTCAGAATTAAATAATAAAATGCGACTTATAGGCGACTTGTTTTTTTTCTCTCTCTCTTGCTCTCTCTAAAAAACGTGTTTTTTATACGCGTATAGCTTATTTTAACCATGCAGCAAACCTTTTAACATATTTTAATAAATTACTAAAAATAAATAAAGTGACTTTAAACCATTTAACTGATTGTATTAATCGGTCAAAATTCTTATCAGTCGGTTAACGGTTAATGAACATCCTTATTAAAACAAGTTCACCCTGAAACATAACTGTTTAATTGAGACATTTATTCAATAATTTCACTGTAAACAGGAAAAAATAAATAGGCCTAACGTTACTGGAGACATTTAATGTGAGCGCGTGATCTGAGCGGGATTGGTTTACCGGTGAACGTGAGCGGAACATTAGCGGAGTGTTTGATTTGGCCGTGAACGACTGAGCGGTGCGCACACACACAGCGGAATATTGAACCGCTTCGCTCACATGCTCTGGTACAAAACGTTAATTAGGTAAAGCGATACACGAATTTAAATGGGAAAGTAATAAAATATTATATTATATGAAATAGAAATAGGCCTATAGCCCTAACAAGTTAACATAACCTAATACTAATAATATACAAATATTAAATTAAATGTTTAATGTTAATAAAAACTGTTTTATCCATCTCTGATAGTCCCGGGTTGCTGTGAACCGAGGACGGCCCCTAAAAAAATCAATGTTTTAACTCAGCTTGTCTTTACTGTCTATCCCATCACGCAGAATAAGAGTGCATATGTACCGCTCTGCAAATTAGTCACAATAACGTTTCATACAGTCTGGATGTTGCTTTATCTCATTTAAAGCACACCACTGTTCTTCTCAATTCGGCGACACCGACGCGATCCCTTAAATTGTGATAACCGAGGAAAGCAATTTTATATACTTCCACAATAAGAACAAAATGTTACGAATTGCTTTTGTAAAATAACAGCGTGCGCTTTCTGGCGCGCCTTATGTCTAAAGGTCTATGTAATGAAGTTCGTGTAAAGGAAGGAAGGAGGCGGGAACCGGCGAACATTTAAACATTTAATAATCAAATAAACAAACATAACAGAAAAGCGGCAGCCCCTCACGGACGACTGCCGCAAACAAAACACAAACTAAAATCCAGGCCTGGTCCTCTCTCGTCTTCCACTGTTGTCACTCCTCCTTTTATTCCTTCCGGAGCTCCTCCGTGGGACTCGAGACCGGTGAGTGGCGCAGGTGTCGTTCATTATCATTCACTCCACCGGCCTCGCTCCGTTCCCACGGCTCTCGGCCCCGCCCCACTCGTCACATACCCCCATCGCCCCTCGCAGGCCGGGGGGTACCCACGAGACTGCGCTCTACTCCCCCCCTCCCCCCTCTCCCGGGGGGAGCCCGTTAGGGCGGCCGCGGCGTACCTGGGGGTAAGGACAGACGAGGCGAGAGAAAGGAGACGGAAGGATGAGGAGTGACAGCGACGAGAGAGGGGAGAGAGGAAAAAAAAAAAAATTCTCGGTCCGGTTCCCGGACACACTGCCGCTCGGTCCTCAACCAACTGAGCGGCTCACTCGCGGTGCCATGCGATGGTACTGGACCTCTCTGGTGGACGGCCCGATGCTCCTCCGCCTCCTGGCGGCCGGCGGTGGCTCCTCTGGTCGAGGGCAGCCGGCAGCGAGTCCCCCGTTCCCTGCTCCTCCCCAAACATGGCGGATGGCAGCAGGCTTCGGCCTCCAGGCGAACGGGGCGACTCCTCCGCTCCCTCTCGGACGACAGCCACCCCTCCTTGACCCAGGAGCACGGCAGCGAGTCTTCCGTCCCACCTGTTCTTCTTTTGCTCCAGCACCACCGCTTCGGGCAGCCACTGGCGGTCTCCGCCACTTCCTGCTGCCCGATCTCCTCAGCACCGCGATCCCACTCAGCAGCGAGGGCTCTCTGACAGCGTGTCCCTCCTTCCTCCCGGGTTTCGGCACCAATGTAATGAAGTAGATAGGTACGGGAAGAAGGAGGCGGGAACCGGCGAACATTTAAACACATTTTAATAACAAAAATAACAGAAAAGCGGCAGCCCCTCGCGGACGACTGCCGCACACAAAACACAAACTAAAACTCCAGGCCTGGTCCTCTCTCGTCTTCCACTGTTGTCACTCCTCCTTTTATTCCTTCCGGAGCTCCTCCGTGGGACTCGAGACCGGTGAGTGGCGCAGGTGTCGTTCATTATCATTCACTCCACCGGCCTCGCTCCGTTCCCACGGCTCTCGGCCCCGCCCCACTCGTCACAGTCTACTTAAATAAAACAATCGAAAACAAGTTTGTGTTTATTTAATTCGTATAGCCTAAATCCAGCAAGAGATACTATAGTCTTTTCATCTGTACTATTGTGTTCAGTGCTCACACCCAGCGCAGCGAAGACTGTTCCTTCAGTAAAGCAAAGCCTGCAATTTAACCCATAAGAAGAACGTGATGCGATGATTCAGCTAAAGATCATTTAATAATATTAAATCATTAATACATAATTAATATATAATCAGACTAAAGTATATCAAGGCCGCCCACACATGTGAAACAAATATTAAAGCAGCTCATTTGTTTACCCACGAACAAAAATAGGCCTACGAAAAATCTAGCTTAATTTGTTTGCCCGTTTTTAAACAGAACTAAATAATAATAATAATTATTATTATTATTATTATTATTATTAACCAATGAGAAAATCTCTTTATTTATCTTTGTTCATATTTCGATTTGTTGTTCAATCAAACTTCAGTCATTCAAATAAATAAATAGAGAGTCAATTATTCAAAAATAACTGTTTTGATCTGATCATATATAGCCTAAACAAGTCATGGGTCTGAGTGCTGTTATTGGATAATGTTGTATTGGAGATTAATCCTAATAAACATGCTGCTATAATTAAAACCATTACATTAAATACATTTAAAACAGTGTATTTCAATTCAGCAGCATGCAGATCCTCGTTTATGTCAGACTGAGCAGCGCGGACACTCACTCACCTCAGCTCTACCATATCTATTATAACGACACATAACGAGAAAAATATGTCGTTATAACGAGAAAATATGTCGTTTTAACGAGAAACATGTGTCGTTTTAACAAGAAAAGATGTCGTTATTACGAGAAAAGATGTCGTTATTACGAGAAAAGATGTCGTTATAACGAGAAAAGATCTCGTTATAACGACATAATTGAGTGGAAAAAATATTATATGGATGGCAGTATTACGTCACCGTAGAAACATTACCTTTGTGTGGTATGATATTTTCTGCAAGCTCTACGTAGTCTGAGTAGGCCGATATCTAGTCCGTTAACACGTGTTTTGTTTTTGTTTTTCTTTACACCAAACCATAGAGTGCTGAAGATGCAGCAGAAGTGGAAACACAGCCATCCTACCTCACTGTCCCTAGAGTCATGCAATGGATTACAGGCCAGGGGCATAAGCCACTACTGCTTTTGGAACAGAAGGCTTTTCAGATAGTTTTCAAATTTGATCATGACTGTAAGCACGCCATATGCTACCCAATAGTGAGCGCTTGCACTAATACAGTTACCTTTCCAGTAGAACACATGACAACATACAAAGACTTTAAATGCATCATTGTACAAGCCATACAATCAGGGTGAGCATTTAGCAGAGTTTAAATATCATGTAGTGCTGGATTTGAGTTCATCTCTTAAACCATAGCTTTTAGTGTTACAGTTAACATATTCCTTATCTCAACCTGTTGGGAGGTCTGCAGTACTTTTATATCTACATTAAGATATTGAAGATTAATTTTCTATTCTGAAATGTTTTAAAAGTGAGCCTCTGTTAGAGATGTTTCTGTAGTTTATACCTGATTTAAGATATGTAACTTGCATTTGCAGTTCAAATTTCTCAAATCACGCCGCTCTGTTGTAGAGCTCTCCTTAAATGATTTTATATCTGTTTTAAGGTACTGATGTTGCATTTCGTTTATAAGTTACATGTTTTCCAAGAGAACCTTGATATAGAAGTTTGGTATTTGACAATGTTAATTACAATAATAAAAAACTTTCAGAAGTCATTGCTTTTGTTTTATTTTCATGCCAAAGATGTCTAGTCACACATTTACCACAGTTATATAAAAATAAAAATTAAGCTAACAAAAATAATTAAATTATTTGTTTATTCTCTGTGTGGTAAGGACTGATCAACTTCACGATAGTTAAATGACACCATAAACTTTACAAGATTTATTTTTACACAACTTATAGTCTGATGTTCTGAGCTCCAAAGTATGTTATTCAAGAAACTGCTGCACAAAATTTAACACTGATGAGTAAATATCTCGGCCAAAGTCTCTGGACTGTGAGACTGGATTAATGGTTGTCCTGAGTCGAGTCATTTCATACTCAGAGCAGACACTCCACCTGAGGGACCACTACTCTAGTGTTCTGCTCCTCCAGTGGGTGAGTGCCACCTTCCACCAAAATGTTGAGGTCCTGGATTAAAAAACGAAAATAATAATAATTGAACAGTATAGACAAAACATACATTATATTGTGCTTTTTTTTTTTAATTCATTGCAATCATACCTCTATGTCACATGAAACATTGACTGGATTCTGTGCAAGTCCTATTTCCCACAGCTGATTGGGGGAAAGTTTTTGCTCTGTTCGGATGGAATGGTCATTCCAGGCATCAGTGAAAGTATCTAGGTCTCTTTGGAGGCGTGGAAGAAAAACATAATGTGCACAGAAGAGGTGAATGGTGTTTGATGGATCAAGAGAGCCACTATCTTCCAAATTATGTAGAACATCATAATGCAAGTTTGAAACAGACATCCACACATCTTTCCACAGCCGTTCGATCCGAAATGTGAGAGACAAAACAACCTTATTTCTTAGTCATTTATAATTCCAAAACTTGAACAAATTGATTACCTACACTAAAGCAACAAGAAATTACCTTTGATTATGAAAGCTCTTCCCCGAAATGAAACTTCCTCTGTCACAGCCCTGAACAGTGAACATCCACCTTGCAATGTTCACATTTTCTACACCTTGGTCTGCTCTTACCCTACACATTAAGACAGTAAATGTAACATTAACACTACATAGTAAGGTTGGACAAAACATCCTAAGATGTTGGGTTGAGAAAGCCTGGCCAGAAAGTTAATTAAAAGTAATATCCTGAAGTTTGAAGCAGTTTTAAATGCTTGATGAGAATTTTAAGATCATGCATGCAGTCAGTTAGTCAGTCACTCTGTATATAGATAGATAGATAGGATGTAATCAAATGTACATACATACCGTGAAGGAACTCCATGCTTTTCTACTGCCTCGAGGAAGAAACCTAGAGCAGTCTCTGCTTTGTTGTTGGTTGCAGCCCCCAGATACATGACCTGATAAAATAATTTAGTGAAGTTATTGGCATCTTACACAATTATTCAAGTTATTGAATACAATTATCAGTCAATTGACTGTATGTTCCTCTCACTGTTATACCAAACTGTTGCATTCTGCGTTCTATGGTTCGTGTTGACATGCCAAGCAGTTTTGAAATGCAAGGTACAGTCAGACCAATTTCAACCAATCGTCTGAGGTGCTGCTCAGATACAATGGTTTTGGGATGTCCCGTTGGTCCAGCAATTTCATTCACAACAACTGAAGAGGTACGTCTTGTGTCCAGGTGATTAAAAAGAACATAACACAGGTTTGAAAGACACTGCATTACCTCTTGAGGTACATGTTCATGACTTGTAAGTGAAGTGATCAAACCCAAATCATTTGTGCAAATAAAATATAAATAATCCAGGTCTAGAGGCAAGCGCTGCATGGCCTCCTGTAGTCGTGACAACAGTCTCTCTAAGAGCAGCCTTGACACCGCCTGTTAATATACATGAAACATTAAGTAAAATTATCGAAATAAATTAAAGCAATCAATTAATTATTTGCACCTAAACCAAAATCCTCAAAATTGGCATAATTCACAAAACAAACATATCACCTGTCACCCACTAACAAAATATTTATATCTAATTACCTGAGATTGTCCGGCATTTGCCTGCTGACGCTGGTGGTTATCCATCTTTACACAGCAGCCACGAGTCGCATTGGAGTGACGTCAACTCCCCCTTCGACTGATTGGCTAGAGGAGCAGCTGTCAATCTTGAGCTAGTGGACCAATGGTGACGCTGAAGCCCGCCCTGATTTACATGAAACTTTAAGCACAACATTTGGAAACGCAAGCGCAGAACGTGGAAACAAGAGCGAAGGGTAAAAGACCGTAAGCACACAAAAAATAAAAATATGAGCGGGAAACCTGATTTTGTTTGCGATTTGAAAAACTTTGAATTCACGTTTCAGTTTTGTGCAATATATTTTTTTAATGTGTTTACATTTTTGATTCATGCTTTTTATTTTTCGATCCGTAACCGCGTTGTTTGCCATTCTGAAAATGTTTGCATTTGTTTTTCGATTTTGTGCGTTATTATTTTACACGTGTTTTTAATTTTTTTATTTACGCTTATTATTTTTCGATCCGTGACTGCAATACTTTTGGCGGGAATATGATCCCATAACAATGCACTTATGCTAGAAAAAAAAATCGCTATTTTTCATTCATTTTAAAGGTACAAACAAAAATGAAACCATTTAAATGCATAAAACAACTCGTTTAACATTCTGGCATTTATGTGCTGTTGTTTTTTCGCATTCTTATCGCTAACTGCATGTCTCATCCATGAGTATGTAATGTTAGAGAACACGTTTTGGGGATTTAGAGAGCCAGAACCAAACTGACAGAGCGATAAAGCTATAGTCAACCCCTTTGCCACAATACCTGAAGGTGAGGAATAATACAAAAATTGTCATGTTACGTGATACAATAATTCGCAAATGGGCCGTCCTACACCATAGAAAGTCAATGGGGCAAATTTGGGACGCTCCTGCCCCCCAGGGGTGCAACTTTTACCCCATTTTGAGGTATGGTCTTACAGAGCCTGCCAGCCTCTTCAAATGTGGCAAATTTAACATTTCTGTGAAATCCACTCTCTGAGCTACGAGGCGTCAAACTTTTTCGCAATGTTAAGTCAATGGGGCAACTTTGGGACGCTCCTGCCCCCCAGGGGTGCAACTTTTACCCCATTTTGAGGTATGGTCTTACAGAGCCTGGCAGCCTCTTCAAATGTGGCAAATTTCACATTTCTGTGAAATCCACTCTCTGAGCTACGAGGCGTCAAAGTTTTTCGCAATGTTAAGTCTATGCGTTTTTTTTTGCCCCTGGGGCAAACATCGTACCCCCGATCGCTTATAAAAGTCATAGCACACCATTCCCGATTAGGCCGCACGTTTTGACACCTCATTCATGGCTCTGTGACAAAAACTGCGGGAGGAGTAGCGCGCCGAAAAAAAAGTGGAAGAAGAAGAAGAACTAGAATGTACATTTCCAGAAGAAAATGTGAAATGGTGCTTGCAGTGGTTGCTAGGGTGTTCTGGGTGGTTGCTAGGGCGTTGCTAGGCGGTTGCTAGGGTAATCTGGGTGGTTGCTATGGTGTTACTAGGTGGTTGGTAGTTGTCACAGATGGTTACTATGGAGTTTGTAGCATTTTATTGGCATGATTTAGCACTTAGCTAAGCGCTATTAGCATGTAGCTATTCACTGCTAGCATGTGTAGCATGTAGCAAGTCCTGTTTGCTAGCATGAGTCAAAAGAGCCAACCCCCATCTCTATACGATGTTCTGATGCAGAGATATTGGTCTTGCAAAACGGTTGCTAGGGTACTCTGTTTGGTTGCTAGGGAGTGGCTTGGCAGCTGCCAATCATGAAGCTCCAAAGTCAGTGTGAATGTATAAACCAACCCCCATCTCTATACGATGTTCTGATGCAGAGATATAGGTCTAGCAAAACGGTTGCTAGGGTACTCTGTTTGGTTGCTAGGGAGTGGCTTGGCAGCTAGCAATCACGATACTCCAAAGGCTTCTTGTCAGTATGAATGATATAAACCAACTCCCACACCTCTGTGACATTCAGAATGGAAGATATTCCTCTGTGAATTTTGGTTGCTAAGGTGCTCGACAATGGTTGCTAGGGCGTGGCCAGTGAGTGTTGAGGTGATTCAGGATTGGCTGCTTGCTGCCCCGAGTCAAACGAGCCCACCCTCATGTTTCTATGACACTTCTATCCTGAGATATCCCTTTCAATCTCTTTCAATGGAAGTCTATGGGACGTGTTGCTAAGGTGCTCTAAATGGTTGCTAGGGGCGTGGCTTGATAGCTTCACAATGATCCTGAGATGCTGATTGGTCGTCTGAGTCAAATGAGCCCGCCCCCTTGTCTCTATGACACTGTGATCCAGAGTTATGTTCAATTGAAAAGCGGTTTCTATGGTGTAGGACGGCACATTTCATGGGCCGTCCTACACCATAGAAAGTCAATGGGGCAACTTTGGGACGCCCCTGCCCCCCAGGGGTGCAACTTTTACCCCATTTTGAGGTATGGTCTTACAGAGCCTGCCAGCCTCTTCAAATGTGGCAAATTTCACATTTCTGTGAAATCCACTCTCTGAGCTACGAGGCGTCAAAGTTTTTCGCAATGTTAAGTCTATGCGGTTTTTTTGGCCGCTATTTCGCCCCTGGGGCGAACATCGTACCCCCGATCGCTTATAAAAGTCATAGCACACCATTCCCGATTAGGCCGCACGTTTTGACACCTCATTCATGGCTCTGTGACAAAAACTGCGGGAGGAGTAGCGCGCCGAAAAAAAAGTGGAATTTGGAAATGGCGGATAACACTAATGTTGCCTTGCCATATATGGCAAGCACCATTAATTAAGATTTACGTGCCACACCAGGCTGGTTGCTGGCCCCCCTCCATCATTGCAAAATGAAGATTGAATGGCCGCATTTCAGTTGGTCGGTTTTGTTTAGGTTGGTGGTGAATTCTGAGACTCTGAGGAAGCCGAAGAAAGCCAAATTGAACATGGCATCTGGGGTTCTATGGACGGTTTCATCAAACCTCCGGTCTGTATTCGTTTAAAGGGTAATGACGTTGGGCTCAGGTTGTTGTGCTGTGGGATGTTTCACATACATTTATTTGTGGCGACCCACCATGATATCAAAACTGACCAATTTTCCGAAAGGCTTTGTTGAATAAGCATGAGCATGTAATGCACGTTTAAAAGTCAAATCGAAGTGCGGGTGTTTTTTTGTTTTTTTTAATCACTGTATTTCTGAAGGAACACTGTCTTTTAGAAAATGTTCGAGGTCATTTTCATTTCATCTTGCATGTTAAGTGCCTGATAAAGCAGAGCTTATAAGCTCGGTTTACAGCCCAGCAGCCGTTACTGGTGAAACCTCTATCGTTAGTTCTCCCGCTTTAAGGCGTCTCCTGCTGGCAGAGAATTAATTTGCACCTTCGATAAGTCCGTCCAAGTAGTTATCGCTGCATCTCAGTCCATCTGATTTATGTAGCAAACATATTTAGCTTGTTATCTAAAAAGAATCTACTCCAGAGGGACTTGGTGGTGATATTGACTATATTGGATGTCTACCGGAAGATAAGGCCACAGACGCGCGCAGTGTTGCCAACTTAGCGACTTTGTGAAAAACCTTAGCAACTTTCCAAATGTCGCCAGTACTGTCCTGCGAGCGCGAGATCTTGAGTTACACCTCTCCCTGTGTCTGCTCTGATCAGTCAGCGCTGGCTCCGGCTGAGAGGAGCAGCACGTTCCAGTGACCGCACGGCAGCTGACATGGATGTGAATGAGCTGCGCATGTGCACACGGTGTTGCCATGGACCAATCACTTGCCTGCTTCTCCTTTGTTTGAAATAAAACTATTTAATTTGACAGTTTTTTCTCACTGTCGCAGAGCTTTAGTTCATTCCAGTTTCTGAACTCCTCTAAGATCGCTTACTGGGCTACGTCTGAGAGACTGTACGTGATTGTACTTACTCATCAACAACAATAAACTTAAATAAACTTATTAAACTCATATATTAAGAATTGTATCATTGCAGATAATGTAACTGCTGGTTTTACAAGTTCAGTTCCGTTGTCTGACAGAAAATATGTAACGATAAATGATAACAGATTTATAGTGGACACTCGGCTTGTATATTAGAGTACATTATGTGAGCACGGATTAGGGAAAACGGTTATACACCGTAATTTTAGGCAGAATGCAAAATAGGACGTGATTACGTCATTAATATGCAAATTTACGCATGACGTCATCTAGCGACATTTAGCGACTTTCGAGCAGACTTTAGCTACTTTCCATTGAAAATAGTTGGCAACACTGAACGCGTGCTTGCGCAGTAACGTTTGTTTAAGTTGTTGCCGTTGAAACAGTCCATAGAAAGGACTTTGAAAAGATCACTTGAACGACATCATCTGATTCGAAGTAGGGTCATCTGAAGTGAAGTAGCCTGCAGAAAACATGAAACAGCTCAATGAGATTATATTACTGTCGGTCAGGGTCCTATTGTTCCATGAACGAAAGCAAACATTGTGTAATTGCTATTAAACAATCATCCCTGGATAAGAATAAAGCATTATCCAAGGTGGAAGTCATGCGGCCAACCTAGATGGATGAAATCAGGGTAACCATGTTATGAAATGGAAAATAAAAGCTTTGTGTTAAGCTTGATTTAGCACCCTCAAGAAGCTTTGACGTTAATGGATACTTGGAAGTGGATAGGCCTGTATGAGAGAAGTCGTGAGTGCTGGAGAGACTGCGGAACTGTTTTTGGGGCCGCTGTTGTCGACCGGACGGAAAGGCTGGCGGACGAGGAAGTACGTGCAGCTGTAGTTTTTCCCCCCTTGTTTGCCACGGCCTCTGGATTAGCGCGCGAACGCTGATTGTTTTGAAATCGGAGGAATGGCGGCAGCAGGATGGAGAGATGGACGAAGCGCAGTTATCGCTGGTGATCTTGAAGGTGGAGGAGAGAGTAGTCTTCTGGAGCTTGGTTTGAATGAGCGCTGGATTTGCGACCAACCTGCTCAGAGGGAGTCTCTTGGTTTGGATCCGTGGATTCCGATGATTTGCGGGTTGCGACTGATGGAGTCTCGGTACAAGAGAAAAGTTTTTCATCTGTAGGAAAGCTGGAAGTATGTTTGGCCTGGTTCTGAACAACACTACAGGATGTTGCTGAAACTGCTGGGGCTAGAGAGAGGTAAGCAGCTGCTTATATACAAGGCTGTTGATTGAATGATTAGATGGGCTCGCTCCTCCCTAACTTACGTTTAAGAACTTCATAAAAAAAAAACATTAAAGCATGTGTGTTGTGTTTTCATTACAATAGGCTAGTTGTCAAACAAACAACTGCATTTTAGAAGCGATAAATGAGTTCTTGACGTCTTTGTAATGCCCTCATAGGAGGTTGTGCTGGCCACGGCTCTCTGGGCATACGTTCTTCTTGCAGTATCTGAACATCAAATGGCACCCCGTTACTCTGAGCGATATTGTGCAAAACCCCACAAGCAAGGATGATGTCGCAGACTTTCTGCGGTGTGTACAGTAGTGTCCCCCCTGCTGATCCAAGACAGAGCCATCTGCCCTTAAGCAGCCCTATGCAGTGCTCCACTGTGGCTTGTGTGCACATGTGCGCAGTGTTGAACCTGCGTTCCTGTTCTGTTGCAGGGTTTGCCAGTAGGGTAACAAGGTATTCCGTAAGGGGATAACCTTTACCTCCTATTTAACCAAACCCAAAAGTTAAGTCATTGCAATACTTTAAAGTTATTGAAGCAGTAGTTACTCACCAAGGAGATGACTCCGGCCCTGCAGTGCGCCCTCCCGTAGCTTAGTCCCAACACTGCTATTTTGAAGAATAAAAGAATTGTGCATCCCCCCAGGTCACCGGGCCACCATGTTTAGTATGGATAGTTTGGCATCACAAATTATTTGCACGTTTATTGAGTGATAATCTTTGCGATTGATGAACGCATAGTCATTCATGGATGGTGCCTTTAACCGCACATGAGTACAGTCAATTACACCAACCACATTAGGAAACCCAGCAATCTCATAAAATTCTCTCTTAATGACAGACTGCTGACCATCATCATAGGGAAATTGTATATACCGGCGAAAAAATGACTTCATAGCTGCCAACACTGCTGGCATAGTTCTGCTAAATGTTGGCTGTGAAATCCCAGATCTATCACCTATCTCCCGCTGAAAGGTCCCGGTGATCACAGGCACAGGAATGGTATGTGAACGCTGGGTTTCTTTCCTTAACTGAGGTTCCAGATCATGGCACAATTGTACAAGGAGATGCCTTGGGAGACGAAAGCGACTTAGAAGCCACTCATCACTCTCCATAAAAAGATCCCTGCGGTCCAGAAAAACCCTTTCGCGTCTTAGGGGCACATAAAGGTCCTCTAACAGAGCCAGATCTGCCATTGCCGATGTTTGATGACAGTCAAAACATGTTGTTTAAATAGGTGACAGAATTAGCATATAACCAATTAGTCACCAGAAGAAACAGACATCAGCTTGTGAGTGTCTTTAATACTTGTTCATAGATCTGTTGTTTAAATTATTTACTTGCTGCTAGGAAGGAATATTTCGTTTCCTACCTATTTGTAGTCTGCATTTTCGTTGGTTTATAGTTTTGATTGCACTTACTGGTAATTATAATCATTTGCGCCTCCATTGCTCCTTGGGCAAGGTGTTAGTTTCGTCTCGAGCTATTAGCACTCTGTTAGGCTTATTGGCTGGGCTAATCAGAAGCCGTTCACAGCTGTTTTCACTCTATTCTCTTAATTAGACTGTATTTATTTGATGTCAGAGGCTGACGCGGAAGCGTTCAGCATCCTTGTGTGAAGACAGACGAGTGTAAAGACAAGAGACTTTTTCCTGCGCGACTTTACCCGAGCAATGACACCTGCAACACATTGGGCAGTCGTTGGTCTAATGGATAGAGCGTTGGACTTGAAACCCGAGGTAACCCAAGGTTGTGGGTTCGAATCCCGGCTCTGACAGGAAGTCCATGACTGCTCCCCGGGCGCTGCACAGTCGGCTGCCACTGCTCCAAGTGTGTACACTTGGATGGGTTAAATGCAGAGAACACATTTCACTCCTCATTATACTCTGTATAATTGTGTATGTGACAAATAAAGCTCATCCGAGCTTAATTTGTTGTAAGTATAATTTTTTTACCGCTTCCCTCACACACTCTCCTTTGCTACCCTCTATCCTTCCACCTCTATCATGTGTTTCAAAACCATTCCGGTTGTCTCTCGACCACGCTCTAACATCACACGCAGACTGCAAAGTAATCCTACTAACCTGCACCCCATCTCTACATCTTCTACTACACCTCTTTCTTTCTCTATGGCTCTCTGGAATTGTCAGTCAGCTGTCAACAAAGCAGACTTAATTTCCGCTTTTTCTTTACAATCCACTCTCAGCATCTTGGGCTTGACTGAGACCTGGATTCGTCCAGAAGACTCCGCAACCCCAGCAGCCCTCTCTAACAATTTCTCTTTCTCTTACACCCCACGTCATTTTGGCCGGGGTGGGGGCACTGGTCTGCTCATTTTAAATAATTGGAAATACTCAACCCACTCGCCCCTATGCAATTACAACTCATTTGAATCTCATGCGATTACTGTAATGGCTCCTATAAAACTCCAGATTGTGGTAATCTACCGTCCCCCTGGTCAAATTCTAGCCCCCTTCCTAGAGGAGCTGGATGGGTTGCTGTCCTCTTTCATGGAGGATGGAACTCCACTCTTAGTTTTTGGCGATTTCAACATTCATCTAGAAAAGCCTTATGCTACAGACTTTCATTCGCTCTTAGCTTCATTTGATCTCAAACGCCTTACCACTACTAGCACTCACAAATCAGGCAACCAACTTGATTTAATTTGCACACGCGATTGTACTGCAGATAACATTCTGGTACAACCACTACATATCTCTGACCATTTCTTCATTAAATTCACATTACACTTTGCTACCCGGGTGCCACCAACCCCCTTACCGGTTACTTTTAGACGAAACCTACGCTCCCTTTCTCCCTCACATCTTTCCTCTGTAGTATCCTCCTCTCTTCCCTCACCTACACATTTCTCATCTCTGGATGTGAATGCTGCTACTGATGCTTTATGCTCTACTTTAACCACTTGTCTAGATGACATTTGTCCTCTCTCCTCCAGGCCAGCACGGACTGCCCCTTCTAACCCCTGGTTAACTGATGTTCTTCGTGAACATCGGACCAGACTCCGAGCGGCAGAGATAAAATGGCGAAAATCAAATGAGCCGTCGGACCTGAGTATGTATCAATCGTTTCTTTCATCTTTCTCTGCTGAAGTCCACACTGCCAAATCGTCACATTTCCATAAGATCAACAATGCTCCAGATATGCGTAATCTCTTCAGAACATTTAACTCTCTCCTCTGTCTCCCTTCACCACCTCCCACCACGTCTATAACAGCTGATGACTTTGCAACTTTTTTTACAAACAAAACTAAAACAATCAGTAGTCAGTTTTCACCTCCACTCACACAGGACCCCCAACCAGCTAGATCCACTGCTCAAACTCCCATCTTCTCCTTCTGTCCCCTCACTGAGGCGGAAGTATCCAAACTTCTCCTCTCCACCCATCCTACAACGTGTCCTCTAGACCCTATCCCCTCACACCTTCTCCAAGCAATCTCTCCCGCACTCTTACCAGCACTCACACACATTATTAACACATCTCTCCTCACAGGCATCTTCCCCACTGCATTCAAGCAGGCTCGGGTAACCCCACTGCTCAAAAAACCTACATTAAACACTTCTCTTTTAGAAAACTACAGACCTGTCTCTCTCCTTCCATTCATTGCCAAAACACTCGAACGAGTTGTCTTCAACCAGGTCTCATTGTTTCTTTCACAGAACAACAAACTGGACGCTAAACAGTCAGGTTTCAGGAGTGGCCATTCAACTGAGACTGCGCTACTCTCGGTCACTGAAGCCCTGCGAATTGCAAAAGCCAATTCCAAATCATCAGTCCTCATTCTGCTGGATCTTTCTGCCGCTTTTGACACTGTCAATCATCAGATCCTCTTGTCCACCCTCTCATCACTGGATATCACTGGGATTCCACTTCGCTGGTTTGAATCCTATCTCACTGGTCGGTCTTTCAGGGTGGCCTGGGGAGGGGAGGTGTCCAAAGCACATAAATTGGTCACTGGGGTTCCCCAGGGCTCGGTTCTTGGACCCCTCCTCTTCTCCACATACACTACATCACTGGCTCCCATCATACAGGCACATGGCTTCTCCTACCATTTCTATGCTGATGACACACAGCTCTATCTCTCATTTCGACCAGATGATCCAACGGTAGCTGCACGGATCTCAGGCTGCCTGGCGGACATCTCGGCATGGATGAAAGAACACCATCTACAGCTCAACCTGGCAAAGACTGATCTTCTTGTCTTCCCTGCCACTCCAACTCTACAGCATGATTTCACGATTCAGTTAGGTTCATCAACAATTACCCCATCACCTTCGGTCAGAAATCTTGGTGTAATCTTCGATGACCAGCTGACCTTCAGAGAGCACATTGCAAAGACTGCTCGATCTTGCAGGTTTGCACTACACAACATCAGAAAGATCAGGCCCTTTCTGACAGAGCATGCTGCACAACTTCTTGTCCAGGCCCTTGTCATTTCTATACTGGACTACTGCAATGCTCTTCTAGCTGGACTTCCATCAAACACAATCAAACCTCTACAAATGATTCAGAATGCAGTGGCACGACTGGTCTTCAACGAGCCCAAAAGAGCCCATGTTACACCTCTCTTTGTGTCCTTGCACTGGCTACCAGTTGCAGCTCGCATCCAGTTCAAGACACTAATGCTTGCATATAGAACAACCACAGGCTCAGCACCCACCTACTTCCACTCACTATTACGAATTTACATCCCCTCCAGATGTCTGAGATCTGCTAGGGAGCGACGCCTCGTGGTACCTTTACAGAGAGGCTCAAAATCACTCTCCAGAACATTCTCTTTCACCGTTCCTGGCTGGTGAAATGATCTTCCCACCCCCATCCGGAATGCTGGATCCCTGTCAAATTTCAAGCAACAACTGAAAACTCATCTCTTTCAACTCTACTTGACTACTTGAAAAAAAAATATATTATTTCACTTTTTCTACATCTTCATCTTTCTCTTTCTCTCCTTCCTTTTGCTAGCTTGTACTTATCTGAACAATGCCTGAGACTTGGTGTTATTGGTACTTCCTCTGTATGTTTGCCTCTTCAAGATTAATCGCTTTATGTACTCCCCAATTGTAAGTCGCTTTGGATAAAAGCGTCTGCTAAATGACTAAATGTAAATGTAATGTAAACCTATCACCATGCAAATAGGTAAACTTACCTATTGCTTGTAATTATATGCATTATTGTAGTTAAAATGTTTTACTTTTAATTGTGCATTTTAATTGTGGTAAATAATCTCAGAAGTTGCCTAAAATGTCCTGAAAGTATTTTATTTTTACACCAAAGCACCCATTCACTTTGTAATTTCAAACAATTAAATGATCATATAAATAGGCCTATTTAATAGAAAGTAAGTACTTTATTCATGTAATGAAAATAAGAAAAAGAGCAGAATACAGTCAGAAGAACATACAAATGACGGCACGAAATGAGCGACGAGGAGTACAATGGCACAAAAGGCCTCGATCAACGTTTAGGGCAGTCCTTAATCCGAGCCAGGCAAGGATGAGAACCAATCACCACCTCCATCAGATCAACTCCAAGCACCACCTTCCTGGAAACAAATGTAATGTAATGTAATGAGAGAGAGAGAGAGAGAGCAAGAGAGCGAGAGAGAGAGAGAGAGAGAGAGAGAGAGAGAGAGAGAGAGAGAGAGAGAGAGAGAGAGAGAGAGAGAGAGAGAGAAAACACCAGAAGGCAGCATAGAAACAACAGAAAAATGACTGAAGGTCATAACAAGGACCTTGATAGAAATATAGTGGAGTGAAAATTATGATATTTGTCTGTCAAATGTATAAAGTTAAAGTTTCCAGAAAAAAATAATAATACTCAAAAAGTTTACTTTAGTAAATGTACTTCATTACTATCCAACTCTGAGCCCCTGTATTTTAAATTATTTGTGATTTACATTTACATTGCATTTGCATTTAGTCATTTAGCAGACGCTTTTATCCAAAGCGACTTACAAATGAGGACATTATAGAAGCAATCAAAACCAACAAAAGAGTAATAATAATACAAGGCATGACATATTGGGCCTCATTTATCAATCCAACGTAGAAACGAGCGCAGATTCGAGCGCACAAATCAGCTTACGACAAGGTTCACGTGTGATTCATCAAACATTCGTATGCTACCAATCTCATCGTACGAATGATCGCACCTTGATAAATCCGGCGGCTGAAATCGATCGTAATTTACATGTCACGCCCCTATAAATTCAGGGTAGTGATGCCTCGCCCCTAGATTTTGCGACATGGAGAAACGTAATCCGACCAAAAAGAGGAATTTTTCCGATGTAGAAATTGAAACTTAACCTCGCAAGTTCAGTCGAACCAACTTGTATTGTTCGGCAGCTTGAAAAGCGGAGTGAAAGGAAGCCGAAAAAAATGCAGTTTGGAGAGAAATAACTGCTGCGGTCAATAGCGTTGGCGTAGTCAACCAAACACCAGCTGAGGTTTGGATATTTTTTTATTGGACATTTATTGCATATTTCTATTTTGTGAATATCACCGCAAGTATTTAAAAAAAATATTATTGTATCACTTAATTTTTACACTGAAAGTATTGTTGCTTTAAAATATACACTTTGGTTGTATAATGCATTTAAATTTAAACAAAATTAAAGACTTCAGTCTTAAAGAACTTCTCTTGAGTTACAGTACATTAATGTGTTCATGTAAAAACGAATGTAGATAAATTACTGATCATTTTTGCGGTGTAATTGTAAAATGATGATAAAATTTTGTTCATTTAGGTGAAAAAAAAATGGTCCGACCTAAAGCTTGCGATCAAAAAGCATATTGCGGCCCTAAAACGCACCACCACGCAGACTGGAGGAGGCCAGACAGACCCTATTGTTCTGACTCCGACTGAAGAGCATGTGGCCGCGCTCATTGGGTCTGCCTCAATCACGGGAATAAGTGGCAGAGGAGACACAGATGAACATGTTTCTATCCAGGAGAAAGGTTTAAAATCTAATGCTGCTAATCTTGCATTTCAGGTGGCTTAAATCAAGCACGCACAGTTTCATTTGTTTCACTTATTTATTCTCTTTCAGATCTGTCAGAGGCAAGTACCAGCGGTACTCAGCCCCCACAAACCAGCCTGAAGCCTGCCACACAAAGCCAGGTAACCTCCAGCTGTGAACCAGTGCGCGTGTCTTCCACCCTCCAAACTGTTCCAAGACCACAACCCTGGGTTCTGACAGCTGAGGTGCTGGGGAAACAAACTGAAATATGTCAGGCGATCACTGGAATCAATCGCTCAGTTCTAGCAATAAACGATACATTAAAACAGATAAATGAAAACCTGAAACGAACGTCGCACAAATAATAATAATAAAAAAAAAACATTAAAGCATGTGTGTTGTGTTTTCATTACAATAGGCTAGTTGTCAAACAAACAACTGCATTTTAGAAGCGATAAATTAGTTCTTGACTTCTTTGTAATGCCCTCATAGGAGGTTGTGCTGGCCACGGCTCTCTGGGCATACGTTCTTCTTGCAGTATCTGAACATCAAATGGCACCCCGATGACTCTGAGTGATGTTGTGCAAAACCCCACAAGCAAGGATGATGTCGCAGACTTTCTGCGGTGTGTACAGTAGCGTCCCCCCTGCTGATCCAAGACAGAGCCATCTGCCCTTAAGCAGCCCTATGCAGTGCTCCACTGTGGCTTGTGTGCACATGTGCGCAGTGTTGAACCTGCGTTCCTGTTCTGTTGCAGGGCAAAGATCCCTGCGGTCCAGAAAAACCCTTTCGCGTCTTAGGGGCACATAAAGGTCCTCTAACAGAGCCAGATCTGCCATTGCCGATGTTTGATGACAGTCAAAACATGTTGTTTAAATAGGTGACAGAATTAGCATATAACCTATCACCATGCAAATAGGTAAACTTACCTATTGCTTGTAATTATATTGATTATTGTAGTTAAAATGTTTTACTTTTAATTGTGCATTTTAATTGTCGTAAATTATCTCAGAAGTTGCCTAAAATGTCCTGAAAGTATTTTATTTTTACACCAAAGCACCCATTCACTTTGTAATTTCAAACAATTAAATGATCATATAAATAGGCCTATTTAATAGAAAGTAAGTACTTTATTCATGTAATGAAAATAAGAAATCGCATCGAAATTCATTTTTACATTTGTTATACTAAACGAAAAAAAACTTAATCTTTCTATTTGTCATCATTCATTTCAGTTATCAAAAGGGTAAAGCGTACACGGACGTCACTAGGGATGGGTACCGAAACCCGGTATTTAATCGGTCTCGGGGCTAAATTATAAAAGACCGGAGTATCGATAAGCTCTGACGTTAACGGTTCTGCTATCGGTACTGGAGAAATTATGAAAACACACATACATTTATTATTGCTATATATATATATACACATTATCTTGCAAATTCTATCCCGCCAGAGTCACCAGCTGTTTTTATATGCAATAATATTCAAACTCTTGTCTATGATGCATTTTTGCTATTCCCAATTCAGAAGCGAGATCGCTCAGAGATGCTGTTCCTCAGGCTGAAGTGTGTGTGTGTTTGCGCGTGTGTGTGTGTGTGTGTGCGTGCGCGGCGCAGTGTCTCAGTGACAGATTGGAGCTTCTTCAATGTTAATCAAAGAACAAAATACAAAGAGAAAATCACTCACAGCTCTTAATCTGAATAAAGTAATAGTTTTATTAAGCATTAATCTATCAATACATATAGTGAAAACTATGCAGTGTTCATTTATATTTGATCACTTTTAGATTTATTTTGTAGCTATTACTTATCTGAACATTAATGTTAGTAGACCATCATAGATAAATGAAAGCACTGTTTTTTTTTTTTTTTTACATTTGTTTTATGGTATGACAAATGGTATATTTGTCAGTTTATTTAACTTTGTTTCTTTGTTCATGTTCTTTATCTTATCTTATGTATATAAAACACTAAAAATGCCTGCACACTGGTGCATTTACAAATAGATTTTTTATATTTATTTAATTAAATATTTATTTAACATTTCAGAATATAAAGCCATGTTAATTAAGCTGCTAATCTATCATAGAAATATATATATTTCATACATATATGTATGTATATGTATGTATATATATAAATAACAAAGAGTACCGATAAGAATACCGTTAAAGTACCTGACCGATAAGCAGTATCGATAAAAGTAGTAATACCGTTAAAACCTTAACGATACCCATCCCTAGACGTCACCCTATATCAAAACTTGCGTACACGAGCTCAGACCTGACGTGAGATTTGATCGTAGCCACCGCTCATGTCCATATTGATAAATTCCAAGTTTTGCGTAGAAACGACCGTACGCCCAATTTTCTGTCATACGTTCGTTTCGTAAATGAGGCCCAATATGTTTGCAGAAGTAAAACAAATGAACTCCATCGGCAGTGTTCATGGTCTACTCTACAAGACAATCTTACCATTGTTAATCTCTCTGATGGTTTTGTCCTGGTGCTCCACCACACATCTGTACTCATTCTTCTTCAGCTCATCAGGTGTAACTCTGAGGGTGCTCGTCTTCTGGAAGGTCCTGTCCTCGTTTGGAAGAAGTTCACCAAGATCCACATCTTCATCGTGATCTTCTCCGTTTTTCTGCCAGGAGATTGTTATTCCACTGGGGTAAAACCCTGTAGCATGACACAAGACTTGAGAGGAGGAAGACTTCTGCTGCAGAGACACCTGAGGAGAGACTGAGAGAGAGAGAGAGAGAGAGAGAGAGAGAGAGAGAGAGAGAAACTAAGAAAAAACCTTACAGAAGAAGAAAGGTAAAGACATTTTAAATAAGACTGTTATTTCATAGCGATTGTATAGCTCTCAGTGAGCTTTTACTTGGAGAAACAACACAAAGAGACATTTTGGACAACTGGAATTGTATTTTTATTTTTATTTTTTTGAATCAGTATAAGTAATTTTTTTCCTACGTTTTAACTTATTTTTCATTTTTAATAACTTTGTATCCTGAGCAATTGAAAATAAACAAAACACTGGCAGTTAATTCAGTTGGTTGTTTACATTCTGAATCAACCATGGCCAGTGCATCTTGGCCCCGCCCCTTCACATACCCTCAGAAGAGCTCTGAGAAATCCAGGCAACTCCTCAGACAGAAGCAGACGAAGGACACACCAGACACACTGTTTGCTGACCAAGACCACAGTGTCCTGACTAACCTGCTCTTCTATTCTGAACACAGCCTTTTATGGCACACTGCCTTCTGTCAACATTTTCCCTTCACCAAGAAAAGAGGCATCTGTAAAGGCAGACAAATCCTAGTATTTGAAGATATTGAAAATAACAACGAAACTAGATTTTTGACCTTAAACTTGTATCAGAATGGCACTGTCATGATACAAGGATCAGAGTCTGCTCTTAAAGTCTTCATTGAAGAATTTAAAGAAATAAAAACACTTGCACTGTCTGACAATGATGAAGATGATGATCCCACACAAGTTAACAACAAGGATCCAAACACTGATACCTCCCCTGAAAAATCAGACCAAAAGATCGCAACGACTCCAAAAACCATAACCTCAGTGTCAAGAATGAAAGACAGTTTTTCACTCCTGGAGGTAGAGGTAGTAGAGCTAAAAGAATTCATTCTCTCCCACCTAAGCAACAACAACATGGAACAACTTACAAATGACATATTGAATTTGAGACAAGAGATCAAATATCTGCAAAGTGACCGAGAAGAAATGTCAAAGGAGCTTCAACAAACTAAAGATGAAGTGAGGGAAATAAAATCAACCTTAGGAAAACAGCTAAAAGAAGTCAGAGCAGAAATGCAAGAGGAGCTCTCTGCCTTGAAGTCAACACTCCACACCAAGGATAAACTCATTAACAGTTTGAAAGAAAAACTCAATTCTGT
Organism: Schizopygopsis pylzovi; assembly: GCA_027422435.1. Classification (NCBI taxonomy): domain Eukaryota; kingdom Metazoa; phylum Chordata; class Actinopteri; order Cypriniformes; family Cyprinidae; genus Schizopygopsis; species Schizopygopsis pylzovi. Next base: position 39,147 of record JAPDDL010000263.1, read on the forward strand.
TCCAGCACGTAAAGAGACTTCTCCTGAACCAGAGATCCTCATGAATACTCCTCAAGCTGAACAACTTGCCATGAAGAGAGAGTCTCACAGCTCGACTGATCCAGCCAATCAGATTGATATCTCCACCGCAGAAGACCCGAGAGAAACACAGGCTCTTATCCTGATCGACTCGAATGGGAAATATGTCAATGAGAAACTACTATTCCCAAATATGATGGCCCAGAAAATCTGAAGCCCTCATCCAACAAGAAGCCCTCATCCAACAAGAAGCCCTCATCCTCCAACAAGAAGCCCTCATCCAACAAGAAGCCCTCATCCAACAAGAAGCCCTCATCCTCCAACAAGAAGCCCTCATCCAACAAGAAGCCCTCATCCTCCAACAAGAAGCCCTCATCCAACAAGAAGCCCTCATCCTCCAACAAGAAGCCCTCATCCAACAAGAAGCCCTCATCCAACAAGAAGCCCTCATCCAACAAGAAGCCCTCATCCTCCAACAAGAAGCCCTCATCCTCCAACAAGAAGCCCTCATCCTCCAACAGAGCCCAGAGCAGCCGCCGGACCGCCATCACAACACAAGAGCTACGCGGCGGCAGTTCAACGACCACAAAACCCTGCAGCTGCAGAACTCAACCACATAAGACGTCTGCTGAACACCGTCTGCTCCAGACTCATGATATAAGTCACACACCTTTACATACATGTACATATACATGCACACACTTTACACACAAACCTATTCATGAAGTCTTTTAAAATCAGTTGTTGGAATATACAGGGTCTGTACTCTTCTACTTTCGGTAACAAGTCTGCAGACCAAGACTTACTCAGCAGTGTAACAGATATGGACATTTGTATCTTTCATGAAACGTGGTGTCGCAGTAATGAGGCTTTACATTGTCCAATAGGATACAAAGAAATTATTGTTCCTTCATTGAAAAAATCTCAAATTAAATATGGCCGTGACTCAGGTGGAATACTTATTTGGCACAAAGACAATTTGAAGCACTTGATAAAAATTGTTAAAATTGAAAATGCATCTATTTGGCTTGAAGTGAAATCAGTCATATCACAACATAATCTTTACCTCTGTGCACTCTATATTCCACCTCACGACTCTCCCTATTACAACGAGCAAAGCTTTCTACAGCTACAGACTGACATCTTGCACTTTCAGTCAAGAGGACAGGTTCTCATATGTGGAGACTTAAATGCCAGGACCGGAAGAGAAATTGATTATGTAAATATTGTAGATAATAATCACATATCCAATGACACCACGTTTCATTCTTCATTAGTTATCACACCAAGAAACAGCTATGATAGTTTAGTCAACACCAATGGAAAACAAGTGTTAAAACTGTGTAAAGGTTTAGGGCTGTACATCATTAATGGCAGAACCAGAGGAGATAGTTTAGGTAGATTCACCTATTGCTCCAGATTAGGAGCCAGTGTAGTCGATTACTCAATTACAGACATAGACCCAAACTTTATTAATGCCTTTATAGTTAGACCTCAACTCCCGATTTCTGACCACTGCCAAACAGTCCTTTACCTGAATCAGTCATGTGACCGGGTCAGTACCGCTCCCCTCAAACATGAAAAACTGTTCCCTTTAAAACCCAAACTCCGATGGAACCAGTCTAATGCCGAGCAATTCAAAGAGAACATGAGCAGCTCTGTTATACTAAACATGCTGGACCACTTTATGTCCACAGATTTCACTCCAAATACTAATGGAATAAACTCAGCTACATCCAATCTTATTCATATATTTCATACTTTAACCACTACATCTAACACTAAACCTCCAAACAAACATAGAACAAACAAACAAAAAATCAAAAAGAATATGTGGTTTGATAATGAATGAACTTGTCTCAGAAAAGACCTTCGACAACTTTCTAACAAAAAGCATAAAGAACCGGCCAATCAGACGCTACGGCTCGCCTACTCCGACTGTCTGAAAAATTATAAAAAGCTCATCTGCAACAAAAGAGATCAATATTATGAAGCTAAAATTTATGAAATAGATGAATCAATAGACCAAAACAATTTCTGGAATCTCTTTAAAAAATTTGAAAGCCCCAAATCAAGGCCATTTCTCCAGGGCGGCACAATCTGGAGGTGTTACTTTAAAACCCTTTACCAACAACTTGAACCAAACCTCAACCAGCCCCAAACTAACACAAAGTGAAAACTAGAAGAGTTACAGAAAACGATCAAAAATTACCAAAACCCACTGGACATGATTATAACAACATCAGAAATAACAGAGCACATTAAAAAACTCAAATTAAAGAAGGCATGTGGACAAGACAACATCAGTAATGAAATGCTCAAACTCAGCAGTCCTTACATAATTCAAGCTCTGGCAAACTTATTCAACCTGATCTTATCCTCGGGGGACTTCCCTGAGACCTGGGCTGAAGGACTCATCACTCCAATATATAAAAAAGGAGATAAATTCGATCCCAATAATTACCGTGGTATTTGTGTGGGCAGTAACCTAGCAAAGCTTTTCTGCACTATAATGAACAACCGCATAGTGACATTCCTTACAAGACGCAGCATCCTACATAAATCACAAATTGGCTTTTTACCGAAACAACGCACATCCGACCACATCTATTCTCTCCACACTCTAATTAACAAAAATCTAAAGGGCAAACAAAGAAAAATATTTACATGTTTTGTTGATTTAAAAAAAGCTTTCGACTCTGTTTGGCATGATGGGTTACTATACAAATTATTACAAATTGGCATTGGTGGAAAAACATTTGATGTTATACAGTCCATGTATAGAAACAGTAGATGTGCAGTCAAAATTGGTAATTGCAGGACTGCGTTCTTCCAGCAGGGTCGTGGAGTGAGGCAGGGATGCAGTCTGAGCCCAACCCTGTTCAACATCTACATCAACGAGCTGGCAGAAGCTCTGGACCGCTCCGGCAACATCCCGGGCATCGCTCTGCACGACTCCGAAGTCAAATGCCTGCTGTATGCGGACGACCTGGTTCTGATGTCCCCCACAGCCGAGGGTCTCCAGCACAGCCTGGCCCTGCTGGAACAGTACTGTGAGGAATGGGCTCTGACGGTCAACCTGGACAAAACCAGAGTCATGGTGTTCCAGAAGAAGGCCAGGTCTCAGGGAAGCAGATACCAGTTCAGTTACGGAGGAGAAGTTCTGGAGCACAGCACCAGCTACTCTTACCTGGGCATCCAGATCTCTGCATCGGGGGGCTTCAGTCTGGCTGTGAAGGCCTTGTATGAGAAGGCCCGGAGGGCATTTTATGCCATCAAATCACGGTTTGGCCAATTAAAATTACCAATTAAAACATGGGTTAAATTATATCACGCAATCATTAAACAAATTCTACTGTACGGGAGTGAAATTTGGGGACCAGTAATAAATTTAAAAAATTGGGATAAAACTTCAATAGAAAAACTACAACTAGAAATTATCAAAAACATTTTAGGGGTCCATAGATCTACGTCCAATGATGCCTGCAGAGCTGAATTAGGCTTATACCCACTGAAGATTGAGATCCAGAAGAGATGTGTTCAGTTCTGGCATCACCTCCATCAATCTGATCCTGATTCAGTCCAATATAAAGCCCTCCTCGCCAATGAAACCTCAGCAGAATCTCATCCTCTAAACACACTCGCTCATCAGCTCCTCACCGACTACAGCTTCACCCCCAAAACCATTAAAGACATTGACACCAATCTAAAAGACATTCATGATGAATCTCTAAAAATACAATTTGACCTTCAAAATAAGCTCCAATGCTACTCAACCCTAAACAGAACCACTACATTTGCCAATTATTTATTGATTAAACCATTTAAAGAAAGACAAATCCTCTCCAAATACAGATTAAGTGACCATGATCTAGAGATAGAGAGAGGAAGACATAGACAAACATGGACCGAGCGAGAGCAGAGGATCTGTAGACACTGTGATCTACAGCAAATAGAGGATGAGAAACACTTTCTGATGATGTGTCCCAAATATCTCCATGTGAGGGAAACATTTCTCCCCAGATTTAAAGCCCTGATCCCTTCATTTACAGAGCTCAGTGATTCTGAGAAAATGCCCTTCTTACTCGGAGAAGATGATAACACAGCTGCACTCGCTGCTAAATATGTGTTAACCATTCATAATGTTAGATGTTCAACATGATTCACTTGATACTGACCAACTTGATCTTTTCATGTATTTAGAATGATTTTGATTTTATTTACTATTTATGTTGTTATTTATTTACCTATGTTGTTGTTGTATATACTGTATATATATTGATGCTTTGGCAACATTGTGCTACGCAGTCATGCTAATAAAGCTCATTTGAATTGAATTGAATTGAATTGAATTGAGAGAGAGAGAGAGAGAGAGAGAGAGATAGAGAGAGAGAGAGAGACAGAGAGAGAGAGATAGAGAGAGAGAGAGAGACAGAGAGAGAGAGAGAGACAGAGAGAGAGAGAGAGACAGAGAGAGAGAGAGAGAGAGAGAGAGACAGAGAGAGAGAGAGACAGAGACAGAGACAGAGAGAGAGAGAGAGAGAGACAGAGAGAGACAGAGAGAGAGAGAGAGAGAGAGAGAGAGAGAGAGAGAGAGAGAGAGACAGAGAGAGAGAGAGAGAGAGATTTTATTTCTAACACATACACTAGTTATTCATTTTGCACTAAAAGCTTAATACTTTTTAAATATTTGTATTATTCCTATGACTATTATTCTTTTTATTTATGTTAATTCAAATGTGCACTATTTGTAAGAAGCCCAGCTGCAATTATTTTGGCAATATGAATGTATAGTTTTGTCATGGCAATAAAGCACACTTAAATTGAATTGAAAATTAGAGAGAGAGTGTGTGTGAGAGATTTAACACAACTTTATTGAATACAATTTTCCTTCAGTATATCATTACTAATACAATAAATCCTCATTCATGACATCTTTCCTTAATCTTTTTGTCAAATGTAAAACCAAAACACACTTACAACAAGTCTTTTTAAAAATTAAGAACAAGCTGTTATTCATAAATACAACATAACATTTCCCCTACACACAACTTTTCTCTGAAAGTTATTAAATCTCCCACCAAAACATAGTAAGAAAATTCAGTTTTCAATCTATTTGCAATTAAACCCTTCAATATTTTCACTGGGTCCATACCACCAATACCTAGTAGTTTGTTTTTTCTAGTAGTCCAAATGGACAGTTTTGCGGTGCCTAAAACATCGTTTAAGAGACCAAGAATTGTCTTTTTTGACATTCTATATTTTACACCCCTTATAAAAACACTTTCTGAAAAAGTTTCAGCGAAACCTCTAAACCATTCCATCAAAACTTTAAAAAGCTCTTCCAATCGTTTACAATTAAAAACAAATGTTCCCCAGTCTCTTCTTCACCACAAAACTCACACTCCCCTCTAACTGCTGGATCAAGACGAGACACACATCTGTTTGTAGCTATTGCCCCGTTAATAATCCTCCACTGCAGATCCCCAGACCGCTTCTCCAGCGGACACTTATACAGGGACCTCCGCTGATCTCTCAAGGGGACGTTTGGCCCAAAGCTCCTTGTCCACTTCAACGGCTGCCGCTCCTTCAGTGCCACTTTATGAACAGTCTTAACACATAGGTTATATAAAACCTTTTTAGACATTTCATAAATTGACCATGTCTCAAAAGTTTCAGAGCCCTCTATAGGTTGGTCTTCTAACACACTGGTGTCACAAGTCTGAGGTGAAACGTCAGTCTGTTCGTTCAGATCTTCTCTTTGTATAAGTTCTCTATAATGTCCTGGCAAAAAATTATGTGTTTCCTCCAAAAAAAAAAAAGAATAGCCAGGCGTCGAGATCACAGTCCAGTGAAAACCATGATCTCTTCCACAGACTTCCATCCATCCGAACTGACCAAATCTGTTACCTTTGTACAGTTTCTTCTCAGCATGTTCTCCTGCACACTCTTTGAAGACATCAGTGTACCACGAACTACCGGATTATGAAACAGTGGCTCCTCCAACACCCAGTGTTTAGGGATTTCAAAGACTCTTTTAACCTTGAAAGTTTTAGCCCATGCTTGTAATACTGATTTATAAAAAGATGTGATTTCTGTCAAGTCCATCTCTTGAGTTTGTGTCCAGAAAAGATGCAGATCATAGTTCAACCCTTCTGCTCTTCACAGGATTGCACCAGCGGTGCGAGTCCATGCCAAGTCTTTTCTACACAAAAGTGTTAGGGCTGAAAGCTTGAATTCTGCTCTTAATGTCTATCAATCCTTGTCTTCCTTCACAAGGAGGCAAATAAAGTTGTGCAGCACGAATCCAGTGTTTTCCATCCCAGAAGAAATCGACTCTTTTGTATAGAGGTCACCAATTCTTCTGGTGGTTCAACCACCATTAACTTATGCCATAATGTGGACGCAGCCAAATTATTAATGACCAAAACTCTCCCTTTGTAAGATATTTGTGGTAATGGCCATCTCCACCTATAATCGGTCCACCACCTTCTCCAGCAGTCCCTCCCAATTTTTACCCTCAAACCTAGAAGAACCCAAAAAAACACCCAAAGCTTTAAAACCTTCTCCCGGTAAATCTGGAAGCCTTTGATTTATCCATTGACCTACTGCATATACTTCACACTTACTCTAATTAACTTTAGCAGTAGATGCCCTTTCATATACCTCTGTACTCTTTGAAAGATTGATGACATCTTGTCCATTTATAAAAACCGTTACTTCGTCAGAATAAGCAGATAATACAATCTATTGCTCTTGTTGAATAAATAGCAAGTTTTGATGTTAATTATATGGAGAGAAAATCTGCCTGGACAAACGTGCACTTATTTTCAGTGTATGTTTTCGTAACTCTTTTGTAACGTCTTTTATTTTATCAGAACCCTTCAAATAAGAAAAAAGATAATATTTAACTGAGATTTTACACCGTTGTGACATGTTTAAGCCAATTCTACATAATGTATTTCAGTCAAGTCTGCATGCATTGATCCGATATAGGATCTTAATTTAGTGGTGCTCTTTCATTAATTCACTAATTTTGCGTTTTTATGTGTTGTCAAGAATGAAGAAGAAACAGACAGCCTTGGTTTGTCAGGACAGAATCAGGATGATAAACTTCACAGGTGAGAAGAACAGATAACACCTGGCTGTTTTTACATTATATAAAATCTCTTAATACACAAGTGTTTGTAGGATTATTATTGGACCAATCATAAAAAACACATTATTAGTAAAATATAGAAAGAAAATTAACATTAGTACGATAAACAACTTGATATGGTATTCTTCATGACCATATTTTGCATCCCATAATCATACCTAATACCTAAACTTAACAACAACAACGACTACTAATACGAAATACAACTAATACGACTACCCCATACTAAAGTGTTAAACATAATTTATGATACAAATGATTGGTTATTGTCCAGCAGTGTATTTAATGTGTTGTTTTCTTCTGTATGTACATGTGTCAAACACTACTTTATTCAGACCGAGGCAGAAGTGAATTCAGAGTTGAGTGAATGAAGCAGAACGTGTCAATGACGCTTCAGAGGTAAAGACAGATTATTTACAGCACTGTCTATGATACGATATTTATTATACCTTTTGACACAGATTAATCAGACTAATTTGTACTGTTTTATACTTCAGTTTTAAGTAGCTTTATATATTGAGATATATGTAAAATGTAATACCGTGTCAAAAAGCTACTATTTTAAACAAAGCAGCCAGAAAGCTTAAAGGAAACGTCACTAAATGATTATTTCATCTCGTTGTTTAATTGATTTAGGGTTACATACCTTGACACGTTTGTCAGTTGAGCTCAATACATAGTTTCTTTTGAATGACTTTTTTAATTTAATTCCTGAAACATGGACTGTATAATAGAACAGAACAGAATAAAGTAGTGTATTAATGTATCTATTACTGTATCATGTGCTGTACATACAACATACACAACATACAATGTGAAATATGTAAACAATATTACCCTTATAAAAACATCTTTGTAACTTATACTCATAAAGGTGCACATTAGTACCAATATGTACCTGTTGTCTTTCTTTATTTCCTTCTGTTTTATAATCATATATAATAATATAATCATAAAGCATATTAAGCAAAAAGGTATGATTAAAAATAAAAGCTGTCAATTAGACCAGGTAAACAGGTATAACACACACACACACACACACACACACACTTTTGTAATGATGGCTACACACCGATCCTTCACATCTATTCATTAGACTACAATCGTCTTGAAGCTGATAACTTTATCCAAACTCTATTTAAAGAACACTTCTATTATTAACTTCCACAAACAAAGACCACAATACCTGTAATGATTAATATAAAACAATCTACACGGAAGAGAGTAAATGTGTGAAAGAGACTTCTAGTACACAGGATTATTAGTGAAGTGTGCACATGATCAGTGACGTACCTGTTCTCTGCAGGCTGCTCTTTCCATACTGCACATACTTCTTCAGCCACTCGATGCACTCAGTGCTGAAGTAATTTCTGTCATTCTCAATCTCGCCTCTGTTTTTGTTCCACTTGTTTACAGTGAGGGCTCCTTGCTGCACTGGTGAAATCCATCTCATCTCCTTCAGATCCAGCATCACAAAGTCCTCTCCATCATAACCGTACTGATCAAACCCCTTTGTTTCTCCAGTCTGATCATCAAACTCACAGCCGTACATGTCCTGGAATGTGTGCACACCTGAGAACACACACGATATATCTGAATTAATCATCTAGAAATATAATCATTAGTAATTAAGAAATCCACAACCTGTTTGACTGAGATTTAAACTACAGACAAAAGACAATTTCAGTCAAAGGCATTGATTATTTTCATTTGGTCATTGATGAGGTGACAAACGTGGAAATATGATTATCTCTGAATAAAAACAATAGAAACCAATGGAATGAAGATATTGATCAAACTGATCTTCAGTCAGAGGATGACGGACAGCTGCCAGCAATCAGCATTAATCACACAGAGTATCTGTGATGTTCTGATCAATAACTAATAACTGATCAGCTTCATTTCCAAAGCAGCTGAACGATCTGATCCAGAGAGAAACACGCTTGTGTCATAAAGACCCTGTGATTGACAGAAAACTGATTTCATTCAGCAGGACGTCCCGTCACATCACTGTAGCTCATCTAAAGCTTTTTTCTAATAAAAATAATAAAATGTTTCTAATATTTTCATCTCATCTAAATCATCTCTGTTCACACATTTTTATTTTCAGTCAAATCAATTTAATATTTCTGTTCGATAATATTTTGTCATTTTTATTTTGTACTTTGAGAGAATTTCAAGGTAATAATTACGCAATAATTATGATAAGTTTTTCCCCATCAAAAATAATAATAATACAAATTCTAATATTTTAATTTGCTGAAATATACATTTTTCTCTGTTTCTGAAGCAGAACTAAAAGAAGAACTCGATTAAAAAGATATTAAAAAGACAAACTTGATGTTTCTTGAGAAACAGTTTCAAAAGCCTGAAGTTTGAAGCAGTTTTAAATTGAATTATTTTTAAAATCTCAACATTTGAAAGAGTCTTTCAGACAGATTGCTGTGTGGTTGCTAGGGTGTTCTATGTGGTTGCTAGGAAATTGCTATGGTGTTTCGGGGGGTTGTTAGGCAGTTACTAGATATTCTGGGTGGTTTCTAGACAGTTGCTATGTGGTACTCTGTTTGGTTGCTAGGAAGTTGCTAATGTGTTCTGGGTAACAGAAAATATGATTTCTATTGTGATGTCCTCATTAGATGAACACAACAGCAAACACACATGAATCAACGACTCATGAATCACTCACTGAATGAATCGATCAGAGCCGCTGTCGACTGATTCGCTGCAGCGGATGTCATGTGATTTTCATCACGTCCAATCAAACTGAAGCATGAACTGTTTCTGTGTTGTGTGTGTTTTAGGCTTGAGCGACTCAAATCAGTGAAGTTACTGACTGGTTAAAAACACACATCAGGATGTCCCCCTCAGAAGAAATCGTGGTTAAACTATGTTACATAGTGTTAGGATGTGTGTGTGTGTGTGTCTGTGTGTGTTCTGCTGTTTTACCACCTTTTGCCAAAACTAAAACATACAATGTTTGAGTCATAAATATGACTAAATTGTAAAAGTGGCCCAACGTGAAATATAAAAAAATGGCATTCTTGGCTTTAGTATCTAATCTCATTCTTCTCAGTTATCAGATGATTTAGCTCTTTGAACTGATGAACACGGACACGTTCATAATATTTATGCTGGTGTAACGGATGTATGCCAGTAAGGGCTGTGTGTAAACCTCGCTCCCCTGACCTCAAAAAGAGGCGCTCTAGCAAATGACGCTAGAGGCTGTAGCCTTTGGCATTACTTGTTAGAGCGCCCTCCTCCCGCGCCGGAGTCCCGGGTTCGCGACCCGCTAGGTGAATTGGCGCGGACCCGTGTCGGGGGGGTTACATTGGTGCCGTGACCCGGATGGGAGTGAGGTTTAGGGGGGTGAGTGTAACGGATGTATGCCAGTAAGGGCTGTGTAAACCTCGCTCCCCTGACCTCAAAAAGAGGCGCTCTAGCGACTGACGCTAGAGGCTGTAGCCTTTGGCATTACTTGTTAGAGCACCCTCCTCCCGCGCCGGAGTCCCGGGTTCGCGACGCACTCGGTGAGTTGGTGCGGACCCGTGTTGGCCACATACATATGGCAATAAAATTAATAATCATTTCACAAACAGCAGAGATACACGGAGCCAGTGGCAAGCCATTCAGACCATCACTAAATGCAAGCCTCCGCCACAGGCCTGTGACGACGACACATCCCTCCCAGATGCACTCAACCACTTTTATTCACGGTTTGAAATGCAGAACGACATATCTGCACAAAAACTGCCCACACCTCCCAACGACCAGGCACTCTGTCTGTCTCCAGCCGACGTAAGGAAGACCCTATCTAGGATTAACCCACGCAAGGCAGCGGGTCCTGACAACATACCTGGCCACGTACTGAAAGACTGTGCTGAACAGCTGACAGATGTCCTAACAGATATCTTCAACACCTCGCTAAGCCAGGCAGTCATCCCCACATGTCTCAAATCCACAACGATCATACCGGTACCAAAAAAAATCACCTGTGTCCTGTCTAAATGACTACCGTCCCATAGCACTGACTCCAATCATAATGAAGTGCTTTGAGAGGCTAGCCATGCACAACATCAAAACCAGCCTCCCCAACACACTCGATCCGCTCCAGTTTGCATACCGCCCAAACCGCTCTACGGATGATGCAATTTCCTCCACCCTCCACCTGGCTCTTACCCACCTAGAAAATAAAGACTCATATGTTAGAATGCTGTTCATCGACTTCAGCTCAGCATTCAACACAATAATCCCACAACAGCTCATCAATAAATTAAGCCTGCTGGGCCTCAACAATTCACTCTGCAATTGGATCCTGGACTTTTTAACCGGAAGACCTCAGTCAGTTCGGGTCGGCCACAACACCCCGAGCACTACCACACTGAGCACAGGTGCCCCACAGGGCTGTGTGCTCAGCCCGCTGCTCTTCACGCTGCTGACCCACGACTGCACTGCCAAGTTCAGCTCCAACCACATCATCAAGTTCGCCGATGACACATCAGTGGTAGGTCTCATCAGCAACAACGATGAAACGCACTACAGAGAGGAAGTGGCACAGCTGGCTGAATGGTGTGGCGCGAACAACCTGTCCCTCAACGTGGAGAAGACAAAGGAGGTTGTGATGGACTTCAGGAGAAACTCTGTTGACCACCCCCCACTGACCATCGACAGCTCGACTGTGGAGAGAATCAGCAGCACTAAATTCCTGGGGGTGCACATCACAGAGGACCTCACCTGGACTACCAACATCAAGTCTGTCTCCAAGAAGGCACAACAGCACCTTCACTCTCTCTGCCGGCTGAAAAGAGCAAGCCTCCCACCACCCATCCTCACCACCTTCTACAGGGGTACCATTGAGAGCGTGCTGACCAGCTGCTGTGAACACCGCTGCAAAAATCATTGGTGCCCCTCTCCCCTCCATCCTGGATATTTTCCTTACACGATGCTCCAGCAAAGCAAAAAGTATCGTGGAGGACCCCACCCACCCCTCCCACAGTCCATTAGCTCCTACCCTCAGGTAGACGGTACCGGAGTATCAGAGCCCGCTCCGCCAGACTGCTCAACAGCTTTTTCCCCCAGGCTGTGAGAGCCCTGAACTCACATCACACCGCCCCTCTCTGAAACCCCAAACAACTCCCACCTTACCACATCTCAGGAAAAAAACTGTTAAACTTTTATTTCTGTGCAAATCAAATGTGCTACGCACAGGTGAGCGGGCCTGCACAAGCCACCTGTAGCAACACACTCCTCTGCATGCACTAGACACTTTCACACACCATTGTGTGTCCATAATCCCACAAAAGACTGATTGTAATATACGACTGTAATGTATGTATGTTTACTGGCTCATGCACCACAAATCACCTTACACTGTTCCCCAGCCAGCTGCTTGAATGTCTGTCTTTTTGCACATGTACAGTATTTGAAGTCATCTGCACAGTTGTACAATTTGTATTTTTTTTATTCTTTTTAGTTTATGTATAGGTAACCACTTTTATATATAGCATATGTATAGTCAAAGCTGACAGTAGGTTAGTTTGTGTATAGGTTTATACTGTTTTACTTTGTGTTGTATATCTGTATTAATGTAGCACCGTGGTCCTGTGAGGCACGACATCTCGTCCCACTGTATGTCCACACATGTAGCGGAATGACAATAAAGCTCAACTTGAACTTGAACTTGAATAAAAAAGACAAAAGTGAACATTTCTGTCCTTAGAGGATATTAGTGTTTATTTAACAAACACATCTTTGAAACTGATAAAAGATATTGTAAATGGTAGCTGTACTCCTAACACTATTATCGTTAGTATGTAAAATAGTCAAAACTAGGTTGACGTGTTTAAGTAGGTTTGTTACCAATTTACCTGCAGACTGGTTGAAGCGGTCCTTTGCGATCTGGATGTTGTTTTTGAAGGACTGATGCTGATCAATACCAGTCTGAGTCTCTCTGTCCCAGTATTCAGCTCCCTCATTCGCTCTCATCCACTCTGTCTTCGGCACAGCTTTCATTGCCTTGCTGTCAAAGTACATAAACTGCCCTTCATCGACCAGACCGACCGCAGTGAACTCTGGGAAGTCTCTGATTCCAGACACAGCAGTGTAGACGTATCTCAGAGAGTGTGTTCCTGAGGAGAGAGACACAAACAGAGAGAAGTTTACTCATCATCTCCACATAACGCCTGTTCAGAAATCACACTTTAAGAGCTACATCAACACTGAAATTCACAATTAGGCTATATTAAAATAATTTATGGCATAACAGGTGAAAACAATTACTTATATTACAATATTTCAATTGACTAACAAAATAATAAAAGAAAAATGACACCCTGATATACAGTTGTTAGTTGTTTAGTTGTTTATTATCTCTGTGATTATGTTCATATTCCAGATTTTCTGAACCTGTCTAAATTCACATTCGAGACCTTGTTAGCTAATTTACTAAAAATATAGCAAGATGTGCTGTGTTTATTATTAAAATAATATTTACTCAAGAAGACTGATAAAAAAGACATACATCTAGACACGGTAAACTCTGAATATAGGTTATTTACATTTCAAGATCTCAAGATCTCACTTCAGGTAAAGACAAATGTAGGAAGAACAAATCTGTTATTAAATATATTACTTGAAATCTGAAAGTTTACTTGAAATTAAAATGCTACAATGATTATTTGTATTTGATTAACCTATTTAACAGGATTCATTAGCACAATGGATTCAGTCATGTGAAAGGAATGAAATGTAGGCCTAATACATTTCTGGTATTTTAGGATGCCAGATTACTGTGAAATATAAAGTAAAATGTGTTTATCCTGCTGTCTATTTTGCTCACAACACACACTTTCTCTCTCACACACAGGATGATCGATTTCAGTGATTGATCTGTATTACATTTATTTTACATCTATACACATTCATTTAGCAGACTCTTTTATCCAAAGCGACTTACAATTGAGGAATACAACAAGCGATACATTGTAAAGAGGCAAACAGACACAGAAAGTGCTTGTAATACAAAGTTCAAGACATTGTTCAGATCAAATTCTAGCCAGACAGTGAGAGGTTAAGGAAAAGAGAGCAAAGGTGTTTTTGTTTGTTTGTTTATTTATGAAGAAGAATCAGAAGTCAAGTGCAGACGGAAGAGATGAGTTTTCAGTTGTTTTATGTTTGTAGGTATAGTGTATATGTAGAATAATGACAGCCATTTATGTTAAACTAAAATATCCTTGAAGGTCTGTAGCGAGGGGGGCGTGGTTCAGCAAGGTCTGCAGCGGGAGAGAGAGTTGGGAGACGAGCGGTGAGTAAGTGGGTCAAGTGCAAATGACAAACACCTGTGTCTTGTTCCAGTGAGTGGCGTGGAGAGACTGCTTAAAAGGACTGGGAAAGGAGAAGCAGGGAGAGGGACAGACTGCTGACTGACGACCTTGAAGCTGCTATGCTCTGGAGAGCCCAAGTTTATGTTTCATGCTAGTTGTGTTATATTGAGTGCTGAGAAAGTGACATTGTGTTTGAAATACCGATTAAAATGCCAGTAGCAGTCAAGCCGACCTCGTCCTCTTCCTTCCTGATCATTGACTTTGTCACAGGGTCATATTGAAACTTATAATATGTAGGCCTATTTAAATAAATATATATCTGTAATTACACATTTGTATTGATGAAGTTGTAATTGACTACATTTAAAATATATTAACTTTAAAAATATTCTCAAACAATTCAATACAGTTTAATAGGCCTATATTAGTCCTATATAAAGCGTACTTATGTACCTATATAAAGTGTACTTATGTAGGCTACTTATAGGCTGAGTGTACATTGCTGGCACACACATATTTTTTCCGCTCAATTATGTCATAATAACGAGATGTTACGTAATTTTAACATAATTTTTTATCATTAAAACGTCATCTTTTCTCGTAATAACGAGATCTTATATGATGTTAAAACGGCATAAAAGAAAAAAGCTTTTCTAATGCTATTTTTTGTTATTTGGCAGGTGTTGTGATTACCAACTTCCCGGCAACAACAGCGTTGGACTTGCAGTTGGAAAGCATTTAAATTAATAAATATTGGTTATTTAATTTTTTTTAAATAAGTAAACCAACATAATTTTATTTTACTTTGTCATTTATCCATACTATTTTCATGTTAAATGTGATAATATGCTCTTGACTTGTATTAGATTTATTATTTTTAAATATCTAAGTTATAAAAAAATATATATATATATTATCTTAAGATGTTAAAATTGTGCATATTTTTTATCACAATCTTTATATTTAAGTGTATTGTATTTATAATATTTTATTTTGTCATTTCATTATTTTATATTTTTATAATTTTTGTATTAAGTTGTCTTAGTTGTTAAAAATGTTGTTTTTCTTAACCAAGCTTTAAAAGCTTTATATTTAATTTGTTTGGATGGATGGAGTCAGTTCTTGGGCTATGGTTAGACATCTATTAAATGTTCACTGATGGCCCAAGGTCAGTCTTGTTTAGCCTAGACACATATTCACTGTCTATTACAGGCCTGCAAACTTGGGAGAAAAAACTTGAAAAGTTTCACCCTTTCTGAATAGTCACCACCGGCACATAATGTAACAAAGTCAACAGATTTCTCTAACAGACCTCTAATAGACCTACCTATCTCTTTGTAAAAGTAACATTATGATGATGCCGTCTTTCTGAATTCATTTTTACCCCCCTGTAATTAGGCTTTACTCTGTAAATAATCATCCTCGATATTTAATATTTTGACTTTCATCACTAAACATGTTTATCTTTCTCCAGAATCAAAGATTTGAGCCAGGGACCTGTGCTTTAGTTGACACGGAATGGCCCTACAAGGTTTGTGCTTGTTGGTAGTACGCTAGTAGACCTCAGCACAGGAGGTTTAGCAAGTTGCTCGTCATTGGTCTCTAGGCAGAAAGACTTCACTCGGGTTAAAAATGAAACTGATCTCTGATACATAAACACACTGTAGTTTACTTTAGGAGATGTAGGCCTACTAAAAAACAACCAAAACATTTCGAAAGCGAAAAAACTCAAATCAACAAACATAATATATATCACATTGACCTATTAAAATAGGTTAAATAGTCTAATTAAATTACATACAGGCCTTTAGGCTTATACATTAATGCTTTCTATTACACAATCCAATACCTCCAACGAAATTTAGCTTTGAGTGTGAAAAAAAGTTTCAATGTGTATTTTCAGAAAGGTATTAAGATATGTAGCTTGCGTCAAATAATCGCTATTTCAGCGAAACGTGTCAATAACAATACACGTAACGCGAAGGAAATCATTCGCTGTCTCTAATGTAAAAACACTTCACTTACCAGCACTGGCAAAATGAACTCCGAGAAGCAGGAGCAATACAGGTAGCATAGTTGTTTTTGCTGCAAAACACTTCTTTTGTGAAAGATAATCGTTCCAGAGAAATTACTTGATGTAGCCTATTTCGTCCAGACGTTTCAGCGTCTCAAAAGCGAAAGTCTAAACAGTAAACAGTCATTTCCGGGTTTGGGCGGAAGTCTTCTACAGCACGCAGGATAAATACGAGGACAGATATATTTAACAGGAGGACGGCTGGATCAAGCTGTGTAAGGAGGACGTGTCAGAGTTAATCCACAAATATAAGAAGGGAATGTTCTGATCACATCTGATCTCTCATTCATTCAAATCCCACTGTTTTATTATTGTAATGAACACAGTAAACATTAAACTCTCAAATCAAACATGCTTTTGGTGCATTTTTTGTAATATGTATTTTCTGTAAGAAGTCTTCAAATGTAGCCCCTGCTGCAGTTTATTGTCAATGCACTATTTTATAATTGTTGTATGTCTTACTTGCAATACCTTATGCCTCTGAAGCAACCAACAATACATTAACCTACTGAATACACTGACTACCTTGTAGTATCTTTGGAATAAAGAGTTTTAGAATGTTAAAAAACTATAGAAATTAAACAAGTGAGTTAAAAAATGATACAGCAACACAACAATAGCTGCATACCTTTACAACAGCAAAGCTTTAACAAAAAAACACAAATTTATCTGGCATCTGTAACGAGACGTGAGGCATGAGGATCCATTTGCAAGGCTTTATTAGAAGGCATGGTCGGAAACAAGCATGGGTCAAACATTGGCAAACAGGTATATATATGGCAAGACAAAGAGTAATCCTAGGGCAAGCGTAGGTCTGCGAACAATATCCAACAGGGCAAGGCAGAGAGATAATCCAGGTACACGAGCAGGTATCAAAACATGAGAAAACAGGCAAGTCAAGACTATATCAACTGAGTGGGCTCTGTACAGTAGCTATCACTAGGATATAAGATTCGTGACAACATCAAAACAAACATTAGAAAATTGCTCTTGCGGCACTTTGATGTCACACTCAGAACGGTCTGTGCAGTGCTGCTTCAATTCCAACACCTATTGTGTTTCATTAGGAGAAGCACAACAGTTCTTCTGTGGCTTTATAGGTAATATGTCTGTAACGCAGTCGATAGATACAGGAAGAAGGAGGCGGGAACCGGCGAACATTTAACACTTTAATAATAAAATAAAGAAACACAAATGAAAAGCGGCAGCCCCTCACGGACGACTGCCGCACACAAAACACAAACTAAAATCCAGGCCTGGTCCTCTCTCGTCTTCCACTGTTGTCACTCCTCATTTAACCCTTCCGAAGCTCCTCCGTGGGACTCGAGACCGGTGAGCGGTGCAGGTGTCGTTCATTACCAATTACTCCACCGGCCTCGCTCTGTTCCCACGGCTCTCGGCCCCGCCCCACTCGCCACAATGTCCATTTACACAATTTTGCACAATCAAACAAAATTGTGTTTCATATATACCACAATATTTACTTATTGAATTGTTGTAAATAAATATCACATTTGCAACTGGTCAGTGTTCAAAAAATGCTGTGAAATCACTTCACTTCAGTGATTATTGATAGACAGTCTGAAGTCATGTTTTACACACTGACTTTCAAAGATGCTGCATAGTAACGTCTTTCTACTTTGAGGACCTTGATAGAAATATAGTGGAGTGAAAATTATGATATTTGTCTGTCAAATGTATAAAGTTAAAGTCAAGTTTACAGAAAAAAATAATTCTCAAAAAGTTTACTTTAGTAAATGTACTTCATTACTATCCACCTCTGAGCCCCTGTATTTGAAATGATTTGTGATTTACATTTACATTGCATTTGCATTTAGTCATTTAGCAGACACTTTTATCCAAAGCGACTTACAAATGAGGACATTATAGAAACAATCAAAACCAACAAAAGAGCAGTAAAGTGCCATAACAAGTCTCAGTTAGCTTAACGCAGTACACGTAGATATAACGTAGACACGTAGATTTAAATGATATAATAAATAAAAAGAAAACATATAGAAGAGAGAAAGATTAGAGCAAGCTAGTGTTAGACCTTTTTTTTTGCTTTTTGTTAATTGTACCATAAATAAAAGAAAACAAATACATAGAATACAAAAAGATTAGAGAAGCTCATGTTATTTTTTTAAGAAAAAAAGCAGTTAGTGAATTAATAAAGTGTAAGTCTAAAAGGAGCACTTTTTTAAGAATAAAATGAGAGTAGAGAGTGCTAGAGTTAGAGGTCAAATAAAGATGGAAGAGATGTGTTTTTAGCCGTTTCTTGAAGATGGTAAGGATTCAGCTGCTGGGATTGAGTTCGAGGTCATTCACCAGATGGGAACAGTTAATGAAAAAGTCAGTGAAAGTGCACAAGCTTCTAGAGGGCATATAAATCTGAAGTAATGAATTTAGGTAAAGGGGTGCTTCTGTAGGCAAACATTAATGCCTTGAATTTAATGCGAGAAGCTATTGGTAGCCAACAAACTTTAACAACAAAAAAGGATACAAAATAATTTAGGCTCATGTACTGTACATACAAGGAAAAAAACTGTATATGCATCACAATACAGAATTATGGAAGCTCAGTAACAATGGAACAAAATTTAAGTTATGAATGTTATTTTTAGTCAAACCCTTAAATTCAAGCATTAATAAACATAATTTTTAACTTTTACTCCAATTAAAACTTTGAACTAAGATGAAATTCTGTAAATGAAGAATGTATCAATTCTTATGGATTGCTAAAGCTAAATAAAATAACAACGAATTAAATTAATACAAAAAATAAACAAAGAGAGGTAAAATAAATCCATCAATCTACAAGAAAAAGAAACGAAGATAAATATGTCTACTTTTATTTCCTTAATTTTATTTTCCCCTAATTTGTTCATTTATTAATGTATTTTTTTACATTTATTTCTACATTTCTTTATCCATATGATAATAGTCAGTTACTTCAGACATGTCTCAAGTAAAACATGCATTTCTCATGAAGGCAAGGAAGAAGCTTTGAAGCCTGATGATGATATTGAATTATTTAAACCAATGATAGAAGATCTTGGCCATATCACCACATCTAAGCCATTCATTATGACTTGCACAGCGTCTTCCTTGCTTTAGCCAGAACACGTGACATATATCATTTTACATTTGCTTTGGTGATTAGAGAAGAACCAGCTGATAAAAACCTGATCTGGTTACAATGTTTTAATTTCAAACTGAGCAGGAAAGCTTATGTCAGTTCCCCAATAACTAATATAGCTAAATTATTTTGTAAGAATATTTTTTTTGACGTGATGATTGCACATTTCCATTTATGTCCCTTCAAAAATATGACTCTATTATATCTTATTTCTTTCATGTGATAGCTGGTACCAAAACAGTCACACTTGTCATTTATAGATCTCTTTGGGATTTTATAAACATAGATTATCTATTTAGTCAGTTAGGTCGATGATTCATTTTTAAAAGGGATCAAATATGTCTGAATATGTAGAAATAAATATTTTGCTCAATAGTAACCAATAGTCACATGGTAAGTATGCTTATTTCACCAGCAATTCCACTGCAATATTCCACAAATTCATATTTCATATTCAGATTCTGATTCATATTTCATATAAACTTTAGGAAGGAATCATGTTGTGATCATCACAGTCCTGTAATCCTCCAACATTCAGTTGCAATTGAAGCAAATCGTATGAATGGACTCCGATACCTTCTGCTGTTTTAATAATGACAGACATTCACTGCTTCTTTCTTTTTTGTGAGATTTTCTTTATTTTTAAAGAACCAAAGTGACATTACATCATTTTGAAGGCAACCAATATTCAGAGAAATCTTGTCTTTTTATTTAGCTCAATGTAAAATTTATATTTTGACATTCAGATGTAAATGTTTAACAGTATAACATATTTTGAAGCAGTTGTTTTTTAATAAATCTAAAAAAAAAAATGTTTTAAATGAAAAAATAATTAAAACATTAAAAGCCCAGCAATCCCCTGCAAACAATAAAATACAATTCCTGCATATTGATATTGATATATTTAATTGGAAAAGCCTAATTATTAAATCTAAACCATTTACTTAAAATATTGCATTTAATAAAAAAAGAAATTAATTTTATTGACTTCTTTAGTCTCCTACAAAACACAAACATAAATAGAGATCAATCTTTATAGACTCAGATATGCTGTTGTGCCAAACTGGTTACATTGATTTTATATATATACAAGCAAATCTTTCACAAATCTTACAAACCAATCAACTTTGCAAATCAATCGTTGGCATTCTGGTGTATTCTTGTGTCTGTCACTACAGGGAAAAATATATTTTCATAAAATAAAGTCAATAAAATTAATGAAAATAAAGATGAACAGAAATCATGAAGGAACAAAAACGTTATGTAATTAATGTAGAATCATAAGAGATAATTCCCATCACAGAAATTAATTAGGTGTGTGTGTCTGTGAGTGTGTGTGTGTGTGTGTGTGTGTGTGTGTGTGTGTGTGTGTGTGTGTGTGTGAGTGTGTGTGCGTGCGTGCGTGCGTGCGTGCGTGCGTGTGTCTGTGTGTGTGTGTGTGTGTGCGTGCGTGCGTGTGATTTTGTATGACTGGACAGACAGACAGACAGTTGGGCTAGCATCATTTTTCAACTTCATCTCTCCCTCGTGTCTGGTCTCCTAAAAAAACAAAATAAACATTAAATTTAATCCGTTTCACATAACATAGAGATATAGTTATGAATACAAACACACTTACATCTTCATGCATTAGGACTGCACATACAAACCTGTTTTTATATAGATATTTATACAGTGTCATTTATTGGTTTTATTACAATAAAAATAAATATTTTAGGACAAAACTTCTGTTTAAATTTACTATATACATTTACATTTTCTCAAACACTGTGTTGCAGATTTAAATATGAACATAGTACACAGCCTGATATAAACCAGTGTCTAATGGCAGAGTCCATCTGATGAAGAACTTACCATTGACTGGTTTGAAGTCTGAAAAACAACCAGAGAAACAGACTTTAAGTTCTGTAATTGCACCCTTCAGAGCAGCACACAATTATAGTCATGATAATAATATCACAGTCTCTGTCTCACCTGTCTTCTTCTTTTTCTGCAACACCTTAAACACAATGACACCAATGACCGCCAACAGAAGGACAACAGCAGCAACAGCACCAACAATGACACCGATGGGAAGAGAATCTGAAGAAAATGATCAGATCATTAACGAGCCTGACAGTGTTAGAAACCTGTACGGGTGGAACATTTCAGAAGATACAGAATTTGTGACTGTAATGCCACTGACTAATAATAATACAGGACATGACATATTATGTTTGCAGAAGTAAAACAAATGAACTCCATCGGCAGTGTTCATGGTCTACTCAACAAGATAATCTTACCATTGTTAATCACTCTTACCGTCTGTCAGTATCTCTCTGATGGTTTTGTTAATCACAATGGTTTTGTCCTGGTGCTCCACCACACAGCTGTACTCATTCTTCTTCAGCTCATCAGGTGTAACTCTGAGGGTGCTCGTCTTCTGAAAGGTCCCGTCTTCATTGGGAAGAAGTTCACCAAGATCCACATCTTCATCGTGATCTTGTCCGTTTTTCTGCCAGGAGATTGTTACTTCTTTAGGGTAAAAACCTGTAGTATGACACAAGACTTGAGAGGAGGAAGACTTCTGCAGCAGAGACACCTGAGGAGAGACTGGAGAGACAAGATTATTAAAAAAGATATTGAATAAGAAAAATAGACAAAGCCTACAACATTCAAATAAAAGAATTGCTATACATTCCTTATTTTTGAGCACAGCTCATATCAACAGCTTAATCTTATAATTATAAAAAGCAAAATTTTCAAACTTTGATTGACACCTTTTTTTTCATAAATAAAAAAAATAATAAAATCTTAAGTTCTTTTGCATTATTGTTCTCTATCATAGGTTCACTTAACCCTGGCTGAGCTTTCATGCTTTGGGAACGCCCCTGGGCGTGCCGATTGTCTGAAGCCCTTATAGAATCACGCCAATTCATTGGCTGATGGCGCGACGCCGCCCCTGACGCACTCACGTCGTCAGCTTATACTGGCGAACGCGCCATCTGCTCCTCGGATTTCTCTGCCTTCACGAAGTGGCCATACTGCCCTTCTGTTGTGATTTTTCTGGCCCAATATAACTTCTCGGACACGGATTCTCCATTTGCACTTCGGCGACTGCATACAGCGGAACTTTGTTCTCCTCGCGGTGAAGTGCCATGGAATATCACCGTTGTCAACCGCCGTGTGCTCGATTTATCGCGAGCGATGACCCGCACAGTAAGTGTGTTAATTGTTTGGGGTTTTCGCATGCACGTGAGGCGGTTTATGGGATTTCAAAATGTACATTTTGTGAGAATCTCCGTCTCAGAACCCTCCGCTCTCTGCTTGAGGTGTTCGAAAAGGAGTCATCCTTTTTTCCCCGTCGCGCCCCGGAGGCCTCTGCGGACCACCATGAGTCCGCGGAGGTAGGACCACAGGTAGGACCACTTCCGCCCTTATCGGAAAGTCCTACATCGCGGCCGGTCAGGCAGGCATGGCCCTCCATGGCCCCGATGGCCATCCTCCAAGCCTACCAGGCGGATGTACTCAAGGAGATGGATGAAGCAGAGGCAGTCAAAGAGCTGCGCAGGGCCACTGACTTGGCTCTGAGAGCCACCAAACATACCGCACACACCGTGGGGTGCTCTATGGTGGGTTCAGTGGCCGCAGAGCGCCATTTGTGGATCAATCTCACTGAGATTCGTGAGAAATAGAAGGTGTTCCTGCTGGACGCACCCATCTCACAATCTGGGTTATTTGGAGAGGCGATTAACTCTGTGTTGGAGAAATTTCGCTCCGCTAAGACGCAGTCGGCTGCTCTTAAGCAGTTTATGCCTAGAATGATGAGGGACCACTCAACTACATCCTCTTCCTTGTCTAGAGAGCAATCCCTACCCAGAAAGGAGCCTTCTGGCAGGAGCGGCGCCCAGGCTGCGCATCCTCCCCCGACTACGGTCTGGGGAGCCCGTGGCCGGCCTTTTCCTCGCCAACTATCAGGCAGACGGGTTGACCTGAAGCGGCCCAGCAGACCCGCCACTTCGGCTCCTCCGAGTCGTTCCTGACCCTCGAGTCGGGATGAGGAGAGCTTTTTCATCGCTACGAGGCGAGACCAGACCGCAAAAGCGTATCTGCCCGCCTCAAACACGCTCTCCTCACTCAGATCTGGTCACACCCACCCCTCGAGGTTTGGTGTACAGAAAGAGTCTATCATCATTTTTCTTCGGTCTGGCAGTTGGGGGACGCATTGGGCTTTCCCCCTCTACAGTCCGTCCTTTTGCCGCCAGCGGACCATGTGTTAGGAGACACAATCGGTTCTCTCCTACAGCGTACGGACCCCGTGCCGGCCATCTTTCAGTCCAGTGCTTCACTCTCCATCATCCCAAACAAGGACGCCGGGGGCTTTCCTTCGTGGTGGAGGGCGTCACTTCTTCCAGGCCTTCTCGACACCCCAAGTCAGGTATGACTTCCTCAGCATGACACTCTGCTTCCTTTATCGCATTTCGTTCACGAATGGGAGCGTCTACCAGGGGTATCGCTTTGGGTTCTGCGCACAGTTCGGTCCAGCTACACACTTCAGTTTGGGAGGAATCCCCTCCGCTTCGACGGAGTTCAGCTGACAGTAGTAAACAGTGCCTTGAAGGCTTCTGTGCTACAACAGGAACTTTCCTCCCTCCTACAGAAAGGAGCGATAGAGGAAATACCTCAGTCGGACATCGAACGAGGGTTCTTCAGCCGCTACTTCCTTGTTCCAAAAAGGGACGGCGGCCTGAGACCCATTCTGGATCTGCGGCGTCTGAACCTTTCCCTTTACAAAGGGAAGTTCAAGCTGCTGACGATGAAAATGATCATGTCTCAGATTCAAAGAGGGGACATGGTTTGTCACTATCGACCTAAAGGATGCATACTTTCACATCCAGGTCGTCCAGCGACACAGGAAGTTCCTTCGGTTTGCCTTTGGAGGGAAGGCTTACCAATACAAGGTCCTTCCCTTCGGCCTGGCCTTGGCAGCGAGAACGTTCACGAAGTGCATGGATGCTGCACTGTCCCCCTTGAGGTTCCAGGGCATTCGTGTTCTGAACTACTTAGACGACTGGCTCATTCTGGCTCACTCCAGGGAGTTAGTGAGTCGTCACAGAGATATCGTTCTCCACCACATTCATTTTCTTGGCCTCAGAATGAACGCCAAGAAGAGTGTTCTCTTCCCCTTTCAGCGAACCATGTTTTTGGGGGTTCACTTGGATTCCGTTCAGATGCAGGCCCTTTTGGCTCCTGCCTGGATATCCAATTTTACAGCATGTCTGGCCCGCTTCAAGCTAGGCCATCATCTCTCAGTAAGTACCTGCCCCAGACTGCTAGGCCTCATGGCAGAGGCCTCCCCTGTGTTGCCCCTAGGGTTGCTTCACATGAGGCCGTTCCTTTGGTGGATGAAAGAGCTGAGATTACACCCCACGATACCATTTACATTTACATTTAGTCATTTAGCAGACGCTTTTATCCAAAGCGACTTACGATTGGGGAATACATAAAGCGATTAATCTTGAAGAGGCAAACAGACAGAGGAAGTGCCCCTAACACCAAGTCTTAGGCATTGTTCAAATAAATACAAGCTAGCAAGGGAAGGAGAGAAAGGTAAAGAGAAAGATGAAGATATAGATTTTTTTTTTTTTTATGATGAAGTCAAGTAGTGTTGAAAGAGATGAGTTTTCAGTTGTTGCTTGAAGATTGACAGGGATCCAGCATTCCGGATGGGGGTGGGAAGATCATTCCACCAGCCAGGAACGGTGAACGAGAATGTTCTGGAGAGTGATTTTGAGCCTCTCTGTGATGGTACAACGAGGCGTCGCTCACTAGCAGATCTTAGACTTCTGGAAGGGATGTAGATTCGTAATAGTGAGTGGAAGTAGGAGGGTGCTGAGCCTGTGGTTATTTTATATGCAAGCATCAGTGTCTTGAACTGGATGCGAGCTGCAACTGGTAGCCAGTGCAAGGAGACAAAGAGAGGTGTGACATGTGCTCTTTTGGGCTCGTTGAAGACACAGTCGTGCCCCTGCATTCTGAATCATTTGCAGAGGTTTGATTGTGTTTGATGGAAGTCCAGCTAGAAGAGCATTGCAGTAGTCCAGCCTAGAAATGACAAGGGGCTGGACAAGAAGTTGTGCAGCATGCTCTGTCAGAAAGGGCCTGATCTTTCTGATGTTGTGAAGTGCAAACCTGCAAGATCGAGCAGTCTTCGCAATGTGCTCTTTGAAGGTCAGCTGATCATCAAAGATTACACCAAGATTTCTGACCGAAGCTGATGGGGTAATTGTTGATGAACCCAACTGAATCGTGAAGTCATGCTGTAGAGTTGGAGTGGCAAGGAAGACAAGAAGCTCAGTCTTTGCCAAGTTGAGCTGTAGGTGATGTTCTTTCATCCATGCCGAGATGTCTGCCAAGCAGCCTGAGATCCGTGCAGCTACCGTTGGATCATCTGGTCGAAATGAGAGATAGAGCTGTGTGTCATCAGCGTAGAAATGGTAGGAGAAGCCATGTGCCTGTATGATGGGACCCAGTGATGTAGTGTATGTGGAGAAGAGGAGGGGTCCAAGAACCGAGCCCTGGGGAACCCCAGTGACCAACTGATGAGCTTTGGATGCCTCCCCTCCCCAGGCCACCTTGAAAGACCGACCAGTGAGATAGGATTCAAACCAGCGAAGTGGAATTCCAGTGATGTCCAGTGATGAGAGGGTGGACAGGAGGATCTGATGATTGACAGTGTCAAAAGTGGCAGACAGATCCAGCAGAATGAGGACTGATTATTTGGAATCAGCTTTTGCAATTCGCAGGGTTTCAGTGACTGAGAGTAGCGCAGTCTCAGTTGAATGGCCACTCCTGAAACCTGACTGTTTAGGGTCCAGTTTGTTGTTCTGTGAAAGAAACAATGAGACCTGGTTGAAGACAACTCGTTCGAGTGTTTTGGCTATGAATGGAAGGAGAGAGACAGGTCTGTAGTTTTCTATAAGAGAAGTGTTTAATGTAGGTTTTTTGAGCAGTGGGGTAACCCGAGCCTGTTTGAATGCAGTGGGGAAGATGCCTGTGAGGAGAGATGTGTTGATAATGTGTGTGAGTGCTGGTAAGAGTGTGGGAGAGATTGCTTGGAGAAGGTGCGAGGGGATTGGGTCTAGAGGACATGTTGTAGGATGGCTGGAGAGGAGAAGTTTGGATACTTCCGCCTCAGTGAGGGGACAGAAGGAGAAGATGGGAGTTTGAGCAGTGGATCTAGTTGGTTGGAGGTCCTGTGTGAGTGAAGGTGAAAACTGACTACTGATTGCTTTAGTTTTGTCTGTAAAAAAAGTTGCAAAGTCATCAGCTGTTAAAGAAGTGGTGGGAGGTGGTGGACGGGGACAAAGGAGAGAAATAAAGGTTCTGAAGAGATTACGCATATCTGGAGCACTGTTGATCTTGTTATGGAAATGTGACGATTTGGCAGTGTGGACTTCTGAGGAGAAGGATGAAAGCAACGAATGATACATACTCAGGTCTGACGGATCGTTTGATTTTTGCCATTTTCTCTCTGCCGCTCGGAGTCTTGTCCGATGTTCACGAAGAACATCAGATAACCAGGGGTTAGAAGGGGCAGTTCGTGCTGGCCTGGAGGAGAGAGAACAAATGTTGTCTAGACAAGAGGTTAAGGTAGAGCATAAAGTGTCAGTAGATGCATTCACATCCAGAGATGAGAAATGTGTAGGTGAGGGAAGAGAGGAGGATACTACAGAGGAAAGATGGGAGGGAGAAAGGGAGCGTAGGTTTCGTCTAAAGGTAACTGGTAAGGGGGTTGGTGGCACCTGGATAGCAAAGTGTAATGTAAATTTAATGAAGAAATGGTCAGAGATATGTAGTGGTTGTAACATATGTCGGCAGGAATTCAACTGGCTCTACAATTCACCAGAAGGGGGGCAGCTGAAAGAACCAGTAACTCGCTAAAGCCCCTCCTCCGCCTCAGCGCAAAAGCGCGCGTTTTCTTCCTATTATGGAACAAAGGAATGTGCCGGGAACGTTTCTTAAAGACATTCGTTCGTTTCATGACTTTCAAAGCATCCACACCAGAAACATATGGATATTGACGTTGCACTCGTTCTCTCATGTTCTTGTGGAATGTGAATTATTTGGGAAAACGTGGGCTGATTTCTAATCGTACTTTAAGCTGGAATGTTTAGGTTGTGTTTAGACTTTTATGAATGGTTGCAAAAATGTATGAATCAGTAAGATAACGAATGTGGTGATATTATAAATGTGTAAACCTGGTAAGAGTTTTAATACAGGGATCAAAAGTTATTCTTTTCTTCACATGAAAATGCCTTGCAAGAGCAGCCGTGCAGGCGGGGCTCCGTCCCGTACCGACGCTCTGATTGGACCAGCCGCCTGTGGGCGAGGTCCAAACCCGGACAGTTTAAAACGACGCGCGAGTGCGCGCGCTCTTGGCTCTCTTGACTCTCTTGAAGCTCGCTTGGAACTCTTCCTCGCTCGCCAACGCCGGAAGGACGGCCCGCTGGAACCTCGCCCCAAGACCGGCTGAGACGAATAACACACGCGTGAACCAAAGACTGTGTAAACGCCGCAACATTGCAAAACCAGCATCAAACAATATCAGAGATTTCAACTCCCCGGTGACGTCACGCGACAGCGAAGCAAGCCAGCAGAGTTTTCCAGAGCAACACGTGGAAACCCACGTGAAAACGAAACCAAAGCATCCAGCCTGCTTCAACAGCGAAAGCAAGTAACAAACCAAACATTCCTAACTCTGACTAAACTGGTAAAATTTGATCTGAATGCAGTAACAAAACATACGTATTTGTTCGTGATCTTTTTCTGGTTAGT
Source organism: Schizopygopsis pylzovi (assembly GCA_027422435.1). Lineage (NCBI taxonomy): Eukaryota > Metazoa > Chordata > Actinopteri > Cypriniformes > Cyprinidae > Schizopygopsis > Schizopygopsis pylzovi. The sequence goes on from JAPDDL010000263.1 coordinate 67,673, forward strand.
TAAGTTATGAAATAGAAAGAATGGTATTCTTTCCACAGTTAACCTCAAACTTCTCGTATGTGTGTGTATGTTTGTGCTTTTATTAGGTAATCCATTTATGTTAGAATAGCAATATCACGAATAAACCTTTTCCATTTTATAAAGAAGTGTCTCTGGAATGTGATTTTAAGTATTTTCATCCTTATTTGCCAAAGATAACGTTACCTAGCTCAAACTTGAGAAATTATTAATCTCGTTTATTGTTACTGGGGCCACGGGGCAATGGAAGCGAGATTTTAATAGAGATATACTGATGTAGTAATCGCTGGCCGAGCACTCAAAGTATAAATCGTAAGTTAAATATTAATATTGTTTTAATCAAGCAATATTGAATATTTAATAACTAATTCCCGGAGCTGAAACAATAGCTCTATATTAAACTGGTTTATTACATGGTTGTACCAGAATGTTATCAGCAGTACTATCGCGTGTGTAAATTAAATCAAGTTTGTTGCCTGATTTGTGAGTGCTAGTAGTTGTAAGGCGTTTGAGATCAAATGAAGCTAGGAGTGAATGAAAGTCTGTAGCATAAGGCTTTTCTAGATGAATGTTGAAATCGCCAAAAACTAAGATTGGAGTGCCATCCTCCATGAAAGAGGACAGCAGCCACTCGCCTAATCAGGGTGTCGCGCAGTTGCTCTCGACCCCTTTTACAATGGCGGGAACCCGCTTTTCTCCGGAGTGGGGTCAGAATGGGTGCGATTCACCATCGCCATATGATCACAACGGACACATCAATGACGGGCTGGGGCTCGGTCTTCGAAGGCAGACCGGCGCGCGGGGAATGGACAGGAGAGTTCCTTTCCTGGCACATAAACTGCCTGGAACTCAGGGCTGTCTTCCTGGCTTTGATGCATTTTCTCCCCGTTCTTGGGGAGCATCATATAATAGTCAGAACGGACAATATGGCGGTAGTGTCCCACATAAACCATCAGGGGGGTTCACGGTTGCGCACCCTGGACAGGCTCGCGCGCCGTCTTCTCCTTTGGTCCCAGGACAAGTTCCTTTCCTTGAGGGCAGTTCACGTTCTGGGAATACTGAACCTTGCGGCCGATTTTCTGTCGAGACAGTAAATCAGGCCGGGAGAGTGCATGTTGAACCGTCAGATGGTATCCCAGATTTGGAATCTGTTTGGCGAAGCAGAAGTGGACCTCTTTGCTTCTCAAGAGTCTTGAACCACTCTGGTTCTCCCTAAGTTTCCCGACGACTCTGGGCATAGGTGCAATCGCCCATCCATGGCCGAATGTCAGTCTGTATGCGTTTCAGCCAGCAAAGCTGATTCCGGCAGTCCTATGCAGAGTAAAGTTGAGCAGTGCTTGTTTCCTTCTCATAGCCCCATTCTGGCCCTCCCAGACTTGGTTCTCGGAGCTAACTCCCCTCCTGTATCGGCCCCCTTGGGAGATTCCGATCAGGCGGGACCTGCTGTGTCAGCTTCAGGGCAGGATCTGGCATCCTCAGCCAGAGCTCTGGAAGTTTTGGGTATGGCCCATAAGGGGCCAAGAGCCTTGATGAATAATCTACCTGTCGAGGTTCAGGAGACCATCGCCAGTGCCAGGCCCCCCGCTACTAGGAAGCTGTACTCTTCCAAGTGGGATGTCTTTGAGTCCTGGTGTTTGGCTCGAGCAATAGACCCAGTTAACTGCCCTGTTGGTCCAGTGCTGGAGTTTTTGCAAGAGAGACTGACATCAGGGGCGGCCGCTACCACCCTAAGGGTTTACGTCGCGGCCATTGCAGCTCGGCGAAAGCTTGATGAGGTCCCCCTGGGGAGACATCGGATGGTCTCTGCCGTTATGCGTGGCGTCAGACGGCTTAGGCCGACTCGCCCGATGGCAGTTCCTTCTTGGGACTTATCAGTCGTCCTCGAAGGTCTAGTGACAGCCCCTTTCGAGCCCCTAGAGTCAGCTCCAGAGCGAATACTGACTCTTAAGGTTATTCTTTTGTTGGCGCTTACGTCATTGAAAAGAGTTGGAGATTTGCAGGCCCTCTCTGTCAGTGAGATGTGTATGGACTTTGCCCCGGGGCTAGTCAAGGTGACCCTGCGGCCTAGGCCTTGTTACATTCCCAAGGTCTTGTCCACATGGTTTCGCTCTCAGGTGGTCACACTTCCCTCTTTCCATCCTCCTCCCTTTGCTTCGAGTGAGGATGAGAATCTTCACATGCTCTGCCCAGTACGGGCATTGAAGCTGTATGTGGATCGCTCCAAAGTTTGGAGAAAATCCTCCCAATTGCTGGTGTGTTTTGGTGCTGGCCGCCTCGGGCTTGCCACGTCAAAGCAGAGGATTTCTCACTGGGTGAGAGACGCCATCTTTCTGGCTTATGAGGCGCTGAGCCTTCCTTCACCTCTTAGTCTTCGGGCGCATTCTACTAGGGGCGTAGCCTCCTCTCAAGCTCTTTTTAGAGGGGTTCCCCTAGAGGATATTTGTGTGGCGGCAGGATGGTCCTCTTCGCACACTTTTGTCAGGTTCTACAACCTTGATATTGACACGGCTCCAGGTTCTCAGGTGTTATCTGTTTGAACCAGCCGTATGTTGCTGGTTCGTTATTGGACCAGGTGAGGCAGCGTTTTTAGCTTGGCGTGTTTGGTATATCGCTCCCAAAGCGTGAAAGCTTACGCAGCGTTAAGTGAACCTATGATAGAGAACGTCTCGGGTTACTCGCGTAACCCTTGTTCTCTGAATAGGGAACGAGACGCTGCATTTGCTGCCAAGCTCCTCACGCTGCCGACAGGGATCTTTTCTGCAGAGAAATTTGAGGAGCAGATGGCGCGTTCGCCAGTATAAGCTGATGACGTGAGTGCGTCAGGGGCGGCGTCGCGCCATCAGTCAATGAATTGCCGTGATTCTATAAGGGCTTCAGACAATCGGCACGCCAGAGGGCGTTCCCAAAGCATAAAAGCTCACGCAGCATCTCGTTCCCTATTCAGAGAACAAGGGTTACGCGAGTAACCCGAGACATTTCACAAAATTCAGTTTGCTTATATATTGTGTAGTTGTATGATAAAAAGCCTTTGCAAATACCAAACTATGAATAATAGTATACCATTATGCTGAGGAATACATATTTTCACTTAATTCTGTATTATTTTTCTGGTAGAACACTTCTTTAACTAGATCATGTACATACACTCCAGCGATGCCCAACATGTAAAATATGCAGGTTTATACCATAAGTTTCTCCTGTGTGGCATTATCATTCAGTTCTCATTTTTATGCAGATGATTGTTGTTTTTTGAAGCATACAAGTGCTCTATTTCTTGCTAAAAATGTGAATGCAGTTATGATAAGCACTCACTATGCAGTGTTCTGCAGTGACCCAGAAACTGACAATTACCTTTTCTCTCCAGAGTGTCCTTGCCATAATCCACATACTTCTGCAGCCACTCAATGCATGTGTTCTCCAAATAATTAGTTTGAAATTTTGCGTCTGCTCCAGTAGAATCCAAATTAACTTTGGTATCCATAGCTTGAGATCTAGCAGCATTCCAGGTGAGGGAGCTCTTATCCAGGCTGAGGAAGTCCTCTCCATCATAACCCAACTGCATGTATCCTCGTTTGGTGCCATCAGCATCCAGCTCACAGCCGTACATCATCTGGAATGAGTGAACACCTGAGAAGAGAAAATCAACACAGATTATAATATCACACTCACCATTCTTCATTTTCTCTACAATCCTAAGACGTGTTGATTAAGCAGAACATCTTCCAGTCTTCTTTTTCTACACAAAACCAAACGTTCACATAAACATGAGAGCAATTATGATTAGCTAATGGAACTGGTTGGTACTTATTTATGCAAGCGTTCAGGAAAAGTGAATAGACAAATATGATTCCATACAAACATGAATCTTGTGCCTATGTGTATGAAGAGTTCACAAAATCTAAATATTTGATACCTCGAGGTTATCCAGTAACAGATGAAAGTAAAAATCAATGTGAGCAATTCCAATGAGAATCAGATTCATGTGTTTAGATGCAGGTCAGATGGCCAGATATCGTAAATGTTTGAAAGCGGCTCAGAACGAATGCGAAAGAATTAGATCTTGCACAGATATTTGTGTTTACACGTGTGCAACAACATGCATCTGTCACAAGTGAGTAAAAAAAATGCCACCGTAAACACAGCTTTTCAGACACAGATTGCTATGTGGTTGATAGGCATTCTGTGTGGTTGCTAGGGCATTTCTAGCCATTTGCTATAATGACCTGAATGGTTGCTAAGGTGTTCTGGGTGGTTGCTAGGCATTTCCTGTGTGGTTGTTAGGGTACTCTGGATGGTTGCTAGGTGGTTGCTATGGTGTTTTGGGTGGTTGCTAGGCAGTTGCTTGGGTAGTTATCAATTTGAATGTCTTTTAAAAGTTTTGAACACAATTTTCAGTAAAATTAATGTAATATATTTGTATTTTATTTTTTATTTTGATAGAATTTAATGGTTCTAGTTAATATTTAATCAAACATTACTAACAATTTTCCCCCATCAAAAATAATCATATTAATAAAATGTCTAATATTTATCTGATCTAAAGCGTCTCTGCTGAAATATGAATTATTCTCTGTTTCTGAAGCGGAACCAAAAGAAGAACTCAATTAAAGATATTAAAAGACAAACTTGATGTTTCTTGAGAAACAGTTTAAAAAGCCTGAAGTTTGAACTCCTGAAATATATCTTTGTTTTATTTTCAGTCAAATCAATTTCATATATATCTGTTCAATAATATTTTGTCTTTTTTATTCTGTATTTTGAGATAATTTCATGAGATAATTTAATTCATATTTATTCAATTATTATTAAAAAATTATAATAAATAATAATAAACAATCTTTCTAATATTTTCATCTCATCTAAATCATCTCTGTTCACACATTTTTATTTTCAGTAAAATCAATTTCATATATTTATTTTCAATAATATTTTGTCTTTTGTATTTTGAGAGAACTTCATGGTAATAATTAATATTTACGCAATAATTATGATCCTTTTTTCCCATCGAAAATAATAATAAAAAAAATCAATAATTTGTATCTCATCTAAAGTATCTCTCTTAACAAATTATATGTTTTCTCCTCTGTTTCTGAAGCAGAAGCACTTCATTTCTTACAAAAGATCTTGATTAAGAAGATTGTCTGTTTCTTGAGAAACAGTTTCAAAAGAGTGACGTTTGAAGGAGTTTTAATTTGAATTGCTTTTAAAAGCTCAACATTTGAAAGAGTCTTTCAGACAGATTGCTGTGTGGTTGCTAGGGTGTTCTAGGTGGTTGCTAGGAAATTGCTATGGTGATTTGGGTGGTTGTTAGGCAGTTACTAAATATTCTGGGTGGTTTCTAGACAGTTGCTATGTGGTACTCTGTTTGGTTGCTAGGGTGTTCTGGGTAACAGAAAAGATGATTTCTATTGTGATGTCCTCATTAGATGAACACAACCGCAAACACACATGAATCAACCACTCTTATGATTCGATCAGAGCCGCTGTCGACTGATTCGCTGCAGCAGATGTCATGTGATTTTCATCACGTCCAATCAAACTGAAGCATGAACTGTTTCTGTGTTGTGTGTGTTTTAGGCTTGAGCGACTCAAATCAGTGAAGTTACTGAATTCTTGTTAAAGACGAGCATCAGGAAGAACGTCCCCTCGGCAGAAATTGCGTTACATAGTATGTCTAGGATATGTGTGTGTGTGTGTGTGTGTGTGTGTGTGTGTGTGTGTGTGTGTGTGTGTGTGTGTGTGTGTGTGTGTGTGTGTGTGTATGTGTGTGTGTGTGTGTGTGTGTGTGTGTTCTGCTGTTTTAACATCTTGTTGCTTCAACTGAAACATACAATGTTTGAGTCATAAATTTGACTGAATTGTAAAAGTGTCCCAATGTGAAATATTAGAATGATCACTACTGTTCTTACTGTACACTGAAAAAGACCAAAGTAAACATATCTTTAGTGGATATCAGTGTTTATTTAACAAACACATCTTTAATACTGACAAAATAAAATAAAAGATATTGTAAATGATGTGTAAATGGTAGCTGTACTCCTAATACTGTATGTAAAATAGTCCAACCCCCCCCCCCCCCCCCCTACCCCCTGGAAGTTTATGCTATAGCGCTGTGTGAAGAGATATTTCACCGGCAGGTAAAACGAATGGCTTTGTCTGTGTGTCTGTAAGGTTTGTTATTAACTTACCTGCTGATTGGTTGAAGAGTTCCTTTAGGATCTGGATGTTGTTTTTGTAGATCTGATGTGTGCCAATCAGGCCCTGAGTCTGTCTGTCCCAGTAATCTGCTCCTTCATTCTCTCTCATCCAGTCTGTCTTCGGCACAGCTTCCTTTGCCTTGCTGTCAAAGTACATAAACTGCCCTTCATCGACCAGACCGACCGCAGTGAACTCTGGGAAGTCTCTGATTCCAGACACAGCAGTGTAGAAGTATCTCAGAGAGTGTGTTCCTGAGGAGAGAGACACAAACACTTGTGTTGATCCCGATATGTATCCACAACCGCGGACAGCCACCATCCACTCAGGTAATGTCAGAAACACTGATGCGCACCACTTCAATGAAGGCAAATCCTCCTCGAAAGCCGGCCTTCTTGCCCTCTTCTCTCGCACGTTTCACCAGTGGCCATGCCTTTTTTCTTGCGGCTCGTTCCTCCGAAGACAGATCTTCTTTGATGTGTAGCCCGTTTTCTTTATCTTTGGCATCTCTCCACACTGTGTCTCGATAAAGACGCATGGCGAACTGTATAATTATCACTCTGGGGCGACCATCACCTCTTCTTTGTCCCAGTCTATGAACCGAATCCACGACATCAGGAAGTTTGTGCGCAATCTTTGGAGACACTTTGGAGAGGATCTTGATAACAATATCCCGTGTGTTACTCTCCTTGTCTGGACCACTTTCCTTTACCCCGTAAATCCTGAGATCCCATCATTTTTTTGTAGTTCTGCATCCCCATAAACACCTCCTTCAGCTACCTATTTTCTTTTTTTCCCAGGTTCAAAATCTTCTCTTTGTGGGACGTGCTCTCTCGTAACAGCTCACTTACGGTTGTAGAAAGAGAGATGATAGAAGAAGCCGTATTTTCCAAGATCTTCTCCATGGACTCAACTCTCTGAAACGTACCGTCACATTTCGATGTGAGTTCAGCGACAGCATTAATGAGGGAATCAATTTTCTCATCAATGTCCATCTTTACTTTTCTTTTTTTTTTTACTCGGAGTGCATGGAAGAGATGTAGCAAGTTCTTCTGCATCCATGTCGTAAACACTATTGCACTCGTCAGTCACCATATCTGTATCTTTAACGTGAACCTTATCTCTGTTTCTTTTCTTACCATATGGGTCTGACAAGCCACACAATAGAATAATAAAAACTTATCTAATAATCAATAAAGTATATCAGGGTTTTAAAACTTAGTTTCATGCTAATCTCTTAATTGCCTGAAGACAGTTCAAGACGTGTCTGCACGGATGAACGCCATCTTGGCCCCCCATCGTTCCTAATTAGACTAAAGTGTAGCGGGTTTAGCAGGTGCACGTCATCGGTTGCTAGGCAGAAAAACGCTTCTCAGGTCAGAAATGAAACTGATCAGAGAGCGCAAACTAGCGCTCTCAAGAATATGATTTACATTTTCAAACTCAAAACAATAAGTCAAATATATTTGTTTGCTATTTGAGCATTTATTGATTTTATTATATGCGCATGTTTTGGAATATGTGCAATTCTTATCCTGTTTAATAAGTATAAACCATAATTACTATTGTTTCATATTTTTTATTATTAAGCTGTTATTATTGTTAGTAGGCTAGTAGTAATAGTAGTATGGCTAAATCAGTTTTGTGAAAAGAATACTGATAAAAAAATATAACGCCGAAGACAAACATGAGGATACCTTAAAAGTATGATCTTTAGGATAAAACCATAAAAAATAAAAAACACGTCAAAATACACGTCTCTGAAAAGGTGATAGTAACACAAATCTTTGACTCAAAAGGGTTCTGTTGTAACAGAATAACTCTTAAAAAGCAATCATAACAAATAATAGGCAACTTTGCTGTAATATTGAATTAATCACTCACCAGCATAGGCCAGATGAGCTCCAAGGAGCAAAAGCAGTACGGGCTGCATCCTTAATAAACTATTCCTTTCAGAGCAATCTTCTAGGATTGACTTAAAACAAGTGAACCAGTCGCATGTTGTCACTACCTGTATTTCTCGGGAGTTAATGCGGTTTTGGAACGCGGTTGTCACTCCCGTATTTTAGTGAATTGTGTGTGTACAGAACGCGATTAAGAAGTAAAAGGTGAACTGACAACCGAATTTAGCTGTAGTGTGTACGTGGCAGTTCAACAGACACTACCGCATTCCACAACCGCATTAACTCCCGAAAAATACAGGTAGTGACAACCCCAGCAGCCGACCAACATTTGAGTTCGATTCATCCGCCGATATTGACGTCACCGGCGAAGACTGTTCTTGCCCTGAGAGCGATGAGGAAAGTGCTGGTGGTAGGTTCACGTTATTTGTTTTGCCCCTCAACTCTGCATGTTTTCCATGTCTCCCTGATTCATATCATCAGCTCATTAAAAGAGACTCAAAGACCTGAAATGGGTGTCAGACAAAAGAGAAATACAAAATATGCAGTGTTGGGGGGGCCTGCAGGAATGTGGTTGGGAACCACTGAGTTAGATAATGTTTTTAATGCTTTAACAAATAATTAACAGTAAATTGTTTTCAATTTAGGTTAGTTGACAAATTGTGTGTGTGTGTGTGTGTGTGTGTGTGTGTGTGTGTGTGTGTGTGTGTGTGTGTGTGTGTATTAATGGCATTTTATGATTTTCTATGCCTTAATCTACATCGAGAACTATTTATAGTTAAGTTTTTTACAAATCATAAAAACATCTTAATCTTTATAAATTTGTTTTTATACATGAAGAACTCACTATTATATACTAGTGAAAATTTGAAGTGGATCAAAACATTTCATCAAAGTTGTCCTAAAACTACAATATACTAACTATGAATGAACTGTAATAGTATGCAACTGTTTTTTAGGTACTATATTACTGTAAAGACTGTTAGGCATTAGAGAGTGTAGTAAGCGTAGTTATCAGCTACACAGTACAGCGTTATCTGTATATATTTTATTTTGCTTTGTAGGAGAGACTGTCGAGCAAGGACCAAGCTCTAAACCGAGCGCCAGATATGCTGGTAAATCCAATTTATTTGTACATATTTATCATTACAATAATAAAAAAAACAATTTATATTTGTTATAACATTTTATATTAAAAAAGCTTTTGGTATTTGCACTAGAAGTTAAATTAAAATGAAATGTTATCAAATACATTTACAAAGGTTTTGTGTCCATTTATGCAGTGTAACATATTTACATAGCTGAACTTGAAATAATTAATTTAAACAAACTATGGTTGTGATTTTTATAGCAAGAACCAAGAAAAGAAAAATTGACCAGTAGCAGTTTGTGCTGGATGACTGGGGCCAAAGATTCATGGATGCCTCCTCAAAGGAGTTTGAAGAAATGATGAGAAGAGAACAGGAGAGGGACGAAGAAAAACGACAGGAACGGCAGTGTAGGATGACACTCATGAGAGCCCTAACAAACTCCCTGCAGACACAAACACAGAACATGTACTCGTCTCGCACACATCACAACAGAGCATGTACATGCACCCACAGGACATCTACTCACACACATTACACCAACACCGTCAACATTTACCAACAAACACAGCAAACAGCACTTTACTCCACTACATCAAGTGCACACATCAGTACTTCAGACAACTCATTTTATGGCCAATTACAAGAAGAGTAAATGTTAACTTCGTAGGAGAGTGCTAACCTGTTCTGGAAAGTTTTTCAAGATATTGTTTCAGATTATTTATGAATTATCATTTCTTAAGTGTTTAGTTATTTTAAAATTGATGTGTAAACAGGTTATATTAACACATATCTACATAGTAATTGTAATTAACAGATGCCAGTATTAAAGTAGTTGTTTTCACATGAATAATAAAAATTATTAAAAGCAGTGCTGGATTTTAAACGTGTTATGTATTTGTTAATATCGGTTTTAAGGTAATGTGCTTTAAAAATCATTTTTCAAATGTGTTAATTTGATTAGTCCCATGTTTTAATTTTTGACTCAACCAATAGCGATTGTGGGGCGGGACTGAAGAGGGTCACACGCGTAGCAGAAATTACACTTTCATTAGTGTATGTTGTTGTTTCTATTTGAAAATCTGGAATCTGAAGGTGCAAAAAAATGTAAATTGCTTTTAAAGTTGTCCAAAGAAAGTTCTTAGCAATGTATATTACTAATCAAAAATGAAGTTTTGATATATTTACGGTACAAAATATCTTCATGGAACATGATCTTTGCTTAATATCCTAATGATTTTTGTCATAAAAGATAAATCGATGATTTTGACCCATACAATGTATTTTTGGCTATTGCTACACTTAAGACTGGTTTTGTGCTCCAGGGTCACATATATTTTCTTCCTTATTCTGTGATAAAAATGGAAAAAGTGTTTGCAGTATATACTGATTGTACACTCATAACCATAAAATTGTCATTAGTAAAATATTTATCAAAAATAAGAAGACAAATTATTGGTTATTGCCCAGCAGTATATTTTATTTCTGAGCCAACTAATTTTTTTTTTTGTCAATTGTCCATAAATATTATAATACTTATTTATTAATATTACTACATTTGACTTCTGAAATGATTGATATTCCTCTGCCTTGTAACATAACTGAATATAAATCTTTAGCTACATGCCGTGTTATCTTTATTTGGGCATCAAATATTGTGTGGCTCCACATGAATTTTATTCGGTAGGAAAGGGGCGAAAATGGCTCTTTTGGCGTTGAAGGTTGCAGACCCCTGGATCAGACGATGCTTACATTACCAACAGCACTGAGGCGGAAAACAGGAGAAGGCTTTCAAATATATACATCGCCAGCATTTACCATGGATTTACTGTAACACTAACTGTCTGTAACCGTGTTATTGTGGCAGAAATGTAGGATGTTCATATTTAATTTGATTCAATGATTAATTTGTAGGCATTACATGTATTAAAGGAACCAATTATATATAATTAGAGTTATTAAACGAACGTTATATCAATGTTTTTTGTGTATTTGTGTTATTTGCATTGCATTTGTATAGAGTAGTTTATAATAAACATTGTAATTAACAGTTTTTCTACTTTTCACAACTTTCACCCAGGAGCAAACAATCTGCCACTAAACTAGAAAGAAACTAAGATTTGACATTTATCATGGCAATTATCAATATCGACTGATGTTGTTCAATTTCAATGTCCTGTTTTTCCTGTGTATGTTTTTTTCCCTCATAGTGCTGGTAACCATTGACTTTGATTATATGAATCACCAAGGACCACAATCTTTAGTGTTGAACGGAAGAAGAAAAGTCACCTACATTTGGATGGATTGACTTGAGGGTGAGTAAATCAACAGCAAATCTTCATTTTTGGGGTGAAATATCCCTTTATTGTGCACCTTTTGAAATGTGCGTGAGTTTGGATGCATGTGAATTAATTTTAATTTGTTGATGTTTATTCATCTTTTCTAGACGTCCGATGATCGCAGCATGATTCTTGATGTGTTCAATGTATTCTACTTTCCATGGAGCAGAAAGACCTGCAGCCTAAAATACAGTCTTTGGCAAACCTATTTGATTCAAAATTAAAACACTTCTTTTGTTTTTTTTGCTCACTCTGAATAGCAACTTCCATTCACAAATACTGTGCAAATTTCAATGCTCCATACAGATTCACATTTTGGTGACTTACAATTGTTCTGTTGAAAATGTGACTTAACAATATGAGCTTACTCTTAGTTTCTGTTAAATACATAAATGTAGGTGACAAACTGTTGTTGTTCAGTGTGCTTTTAATTGTTCTGATACTCCAAGTATTGTAATTTTTTTTAATTTTATTAAATGTTATTATGCAGTTAAGCCAGTATGCATTATCGAAATTCGTCTACATAGTGTAACCCAAATAAAGTTGTTGATGTGAAGAAAAAATTGTTTTAATGATTTAAATATATATATTTTTAAAGCCAATAAACACAACAATATATAAACGGGAAGGTTTGAGTTTAGTCAGTTTGCTTTTTAAGTTATCTGTACTTAAAATAAGTTAATTGAATGAGAAGACCACATTAGGTGAACTCAATTAAACTGAGAGAATCATTTTCCACATCATTTGAGTAGTCTCAACTTATTAGAGTTTACAGTGTAGGGCTATCTTAATTATTGTCTGTTTAGTAACCATGGTAATTTTAGTCAGATGAAGTCATTGTTTAAGCTCTTGATGACAGCACCTCCGGGTTCTTGAATAGCGCTTCATATTTCCTTGACTATCGGCAGGCCGAGGATCAGCACTACGTTGGGATTTTAGAAATAGACAAACACGAACATAAGCGGCTGATTTTACATTTTAAAGCACAACAGTTTTTGTTGTTGTTTAAAGAGAGCACGTTGCTCAATGCGTCACACACTTCTAGGTTATAGAGTGCTAATAAATGTTTTCATGGCAAGCTCAATGTATCCTTGTTTATTTCTTAATAAAATACTTGAGACTATATTCATTCTTACAGTTTTTAAAGGCTCCTATATTATAGCAAATAAGTGTCCGTGACATCAGATATTAAAAATCCAATGATTTCGTGGTTCAAGGTTCAAGGTTCTTTATTATTCGTCACATACACAATCATACAAGTATAATCAGTAGTGAAATGCAAGTAGAATTGAAGAAAAATACAGCATTTACATGAGGAAACTGAGGAGAAAAAAATAACCCCCAGACTATGCTCCTTGGGGAGTACAGTGTGAGAACAGGAAAAACACCTCAGTAACACAAAAGCACAAACACCATAGACACACGACAAAGCCACAGGGGAAGTGAATCCGGCCCAGCAAGTAGCCATCTGATCCCGCAGCCACTGATCCGGCGCTGGTCAGACCCGCTTGACCAGGCCAGCGGATCGAAGCGAACAGAGGCGAATGGTCGGGGGGGGGGGCAATGTCTGTAATGTCTGTAGGGTGGGGGAGGAACGCAAGAGCGTCTAACTGCATTGCACTCCCGGGGTAGATTCCAGCAACAGCCTTGCCAAGGCCACTGTAGGGGAGCCAGAAAAAGATAAGATTGTTTTGTCTTTGGGGCGAGTAAACATTCCAATTTTTGCAGGCTACTCTCTGTCCATGTTGACCATTTTGGTCTCCATTTTAATCAATTTCCCTTTGTAAAGCCGTGAATTCTCCTTGGTAGAATCCATATTGCGATTATAGTCTCAGTGCTCAATGCTGACCGCTCTTCCCACAGCTTCAATCATACGGGCAGCCTTGTGGGGCTTTGGACAGCTGTTCCCGTTTTCTGAATTCTTCGATAACCCAGGGCAAAGCCTAATCCAATCAGCAAAATACCTGTTATCATGGTTCCGAATAGGTAGATATCAATCTCCTCCATGGAAAGAGCCGCCAGACACACGATTCGTCACCTCTCCCACGCGCCATCGTATAGCCGGCTGCGAACGTCCCGTCAGGGCAGTCAGGTTCCCCGAAACCCAAGTTTCGATAGTGTCAATTGCATTAAGAGACCAGTTAATCCATAATATTTTAATTTGGAGAGCAGTGCAGAGAGAGTCTCTCAACAGACAAGGGAGCAAAGCAGGGAAGATAAGGGTGAGGACGGGGAGAGAAAGCGACCGCCTCCGTTGAGAGCCAGAAGAGAAGGACCGTGTGGATATTTCATATCCACACGTGCGTGTTCTAATCTGTACGGGATGAATTTAGATTAAGTTATTACCACTTGATCATTGTAGCTATGTAGACCTGCATAACTATCGAATATTAAATCACTCAGAGCTGTAAATCGGTGCAGTAGGTATGTGAGTACTTTTAATTAGTAAAGTGACCTGTGATTCATATTTTGTATTTATTAAAGACTATAATAACTACTAAAAATCTAAAATCAGTAGGCCTAATATAGTACAGTGATTCCTGGTTCTTTTTAAAGGATTGAGCCACAAAACTAGCTATTTAAGTTGTGCATATAGTGTCACAATGAAGACGGGAGGATTCAGTTGCGGAAGGAGAGTTTATTACAAGAAGTAAATACACAGCGAGAAACTAAACAGGAGCTCTTCGTAGGCAGAGGCGGAGCTTTCCGTAGGCAGAACGGAGCTTTCCGTAGGGCAGAGGCGGAGCTTTCCGTAGGCAGAAACGGAGCTTTCCGTAGGGCAGAGGCGGAGCTTTCCGTAGGCAGAAACGGAGCTTTCCGTAGGGCAGAGGCGGGT